>JAMKCH010085700.1:0-77050 GCA_023653785.1 Ophioderma brevispina | reverse complement strand
TGGGTCACATAATATATTTTAATTAATGCTTTTCTGCTACATCCCAGGTGTTTTGCATGAAGATCTTCAACTATTCCTTAATACCAACCTGCCGGAGTCCGCCAAGAAGAGGAAGAAGATCACTCTCGGAGTTGGTGATCAGAAGATCGGGGCTGCCATTCAGGAGTCTATGGGGTGTACTTGTGAGACAGGAAGCACTGTGGCTGAGATTGAGACAAGAGGTAAGGACCTTAAGACAATAGCTGGTATCTGAAAAGGAGTCTAACTTTAGGACCCAGGGTTTAAACCAGTTAAAATCAGGATTAGTCTCAAAGAGTGGACCTTTTCTTCCAACATGCTAGAAAAATGTGCTGTGGAACGGTTGAGGAAAATTCTCATGGATGGGCCGTTTGGCCCATCCATAAGGAATTTTTTCACCAGTTACCATGTAATTTTCACCAGTATTGAAAGGAAAAAGGTCCATCATGTAGGACTAACCCTGGTTTAAACCAGGTCTATAAAGTTAGTCTCCCTGTAGAATACCAGGAATCGCTGGTATTCTGAAAAGGGAGTGTAACTAGCCAAGTGAAGGTGTGTGACTGCTCTCCAGCCCTGCCTTACCGAGCAGCACAAATTAAAGCAATAACAGCACATTTTTTGAAGAGTGCTCCCAATTTTCAAAATTTGATATTTTTGCACAGTTAATGTTAGTGATTGTCTAGGAAACTACACCTGCGAACGAGAATGCTAAAAAATGCGTATTTATCATAAGATAAGCGATTTTGTAATTAGAATTGGGATCCCAGATTATACTACATGTAACAGCAGAGTTGGAAATTCTAAGTTTATGTCTGTCCATGATGAAATAGTGCCACCTCAAACTTGACTTGCCTGAACCAATAAAAACAACTACGGATGAGCGTAAACACGTACATGGCGCTATTTCCCGGCTATTTCATATTGGAAAGATCAGAGATCTGTGATATTAATTATTCTCATTACAAAATGCCTTCATTTGCAACACATAGACATTTTCAAGCTTAACCAATCACAGGTATAGTTTACTAGTCGGTTACCAATGCAGCCGTGTTAAAATCTCAAAATTTTTGAAAAATTGGGGCGCTCTTCAAAAAATGTGCTATTATTTAAGAAATAATGGGTAAGATTTCATGTTTGTGCAAGAATGTGTCCGAGGCAAGTGAAAACATGAATGATGGGCGAGGCAAAGTCGAGACCATTATTCAAATGTTTTTACTGCTGAGGACACATTATTCGGCATAAACATGAACATCACACCCTTTATTTCTATTCTATTACCCAAATAAATGAAATAATAACTGAAAAACTGTCAATTTCTTACTAAAAATGTAACAGTTGTTTACGTCTTTACAGCACGCGTCCTGTCTCTTCCACGTAAATGTTAGCATGTGCACCTAGAGTGGTGGTGACACGCACCAAAAAGAATGCGTTTTGCATCACACATTAGGGCGTTAATCGCGACCCATTATTGCAGAATAATGGGCAGTAAACAAACCAATCAAAGAGCGCGCTTTTTAATAATGGGCAGTAGAGGTAATAGAATGCTTTAATTTGGGGGCTGTCAGCATAGCTGGATGCACACTTAGGTTTGGTTGTACAATGTATGACGTATGTGAGATGTCTCTCGTTAACATTATTACAAAAGTGAACCCTGACCATAACGCAAATCTGATTTAGATGGCAATTTATGTAGGTATTGTTGGACACAATTATTACCCATTCAACTGTTGCATGCTATTATGCATATTAATGCTATTTGCATTTTTGTTCTGGATTGACTTATAAACAAAAAAAACTGAATGTTGTATCAGAATCGCAAAGTTCCCCTTTGATGGCACTTGGTATTTGGGCATTGGTGACATCAAGTATTACGCATGCTCATGTTAATGGTATCTTCATATTAATAAGCTCATTTTTTATATTTGTTTCTGATTGGCTATTAACAAAAAGTTGACTGGACTAAAATTGCAAAGTTCTGAATATGGTTTGTGGGAAAAATGGCACTTGTGACGCTAATAAAGTGGCCCACGGTTTTTATATCCTTTGCTATTTGAGCATGAAAGCCGAGAACCGTGAAATTCATTAGCACTATACTGATCTTTGCATACATATAGTCAAGAAAATTGAGTTGACCCTGGAACAAATTGCTATCAAAGGTTTTTTTGCATAATGCATTTGCTTAATGTACCCAAACTGATATACTAAAAGTCCGGGAAAATCCAGTTGTCAGAAATAGCCTAATTTGCATAATAATTCAAAATGGCCCGCCATTTTAAAGATTTTTTGTTATATCTGAGTTCTGAGACTCGTAGCAGAATAATTGTCGGTATCTATACCCATGTTTTCAAGGTCCTGGGAACCCAATTATGACAGTACTAACATCATAGGACGTTTTGGTTCATGCTTAATTTGCAAACTATCCATTGGCCGCCATTTTTATAGATTTTGTCCACATCTCAAAATCTGAGTCACAAAGGCAGTCTAATATTGTGTCTATACACATAATTCTGTGATCAATTATTGCAATGTGAATCGTATAATGTGAATGATGAGACACTTCTTCCCTTAATAGCATAAATACAAAATAACAAGACAAGCAAAGCCAGGGTACTATTCTGACAATAATGCATAACTTTTATAAATTCTTGGCAATTTTAACTTGCAATATTTATGGCACAATATTGGTAAGAACAACATAACTGAACAATATATTTCCATATCATCTTCCGTCTTAACCATGAGAATCATCCTCTGCTTCAGGATCAATTTACGCGTGAAGCATTGGCACATGTGATACCGTTAATATTAAGGTGATTACCCCATTAAGTATTAACGTTTTCATCTCGACAGAAGGCCTTCACCCAAACCCCATCTAGATGTAAATTTTGCAACCAGGTTTCCAAAACCCCTTTTGAGTGAAATGAAAATGTGCTTTTGTAACCCCTAGAGTATGTGTAAATCAATATTCGCTCATACCATCCAAACAATACCTTTAGCCCTTAATTTCAACAGCTTAAATGAGAAAATAGTCGCTTTCTAATAAGACCAACTTCCCGGTAAAATCTGGGTTCTGGGACGCAGACATTAGCAATCAGACCGTGGCCCTTTAATAAGTCTAATCTACATATAGCAAGCTTATCAATATGACGGTATTGCTTACCCTTCGTCTATCAGGTTATTTTTGGTACCATGTCTAACCAGCGGGGTTGATGTAACGTAACCCCCCATATATTTTCCTCAGAAGACCTCCTTTTGAACTTGATTTTGTGCATCAATGGTAGCTGTGGTTTCTTCTCTATACCGCGACACCAAAATCGTAACCAAAATTTCTTCAGCTCTTGCACTATGACATCACTATAATGTCATGGCGCCTTGCAAAATTTTGGTGAAATCATTTGTGTACAAAGGTTCTAGGACAATTTGGATTTTGGTCAAAATAAAAACCACATGTACATAACCATAAAAATGCAGTTTTTATATACATGAAAACGTTTTTTAAAGAGCAAATATGTGGTGTACCAATTTACAAGTATAGGAGGCTTTACCAATCCCTCAACCTTTGGCGGCTTCTTCTAGCTTCCCCGGGTAAGTGGTGGTTCGATTTTTTTCATAAAATGTGCTCAAGGAATATAAAATACCTAAAGTCATTTGCGACCAATCACACTTTTTTGCACCAGATAAACTCGAAAGGGGGAAAAAGTGCAACATGCCCCAATTCCTCCATAGCTTTTTAAATAATAAATCTTAACTTGATATTATTTTCCAATTAAAAGTGGGCAGAATAGTTTGCGACCTATGCTTAAAATCTGTGGGCATATGGTTGATTCTTAAGTGTGCCTATTTTAAGAAAACATAACGATTTTAAATGTTTCTTACTTGGTACTTAGCTCTGTTCCATTTTTTCACCCTAACCCTACCGATGTCTTTTAACATGTTGGGTGTCCTATAACGGTTGGAGTGTTATGGTTGATGCATAATAATGACATAAGGAAACATGTAGAGAATTACATCCTCCTTTCAAAAAATATATTCACTAAAAATAAAACAATTACTCTGTGTTTTATACTTTTGGCGGATATATGGTCATAAACCTACAGCATAATGGAAAAAAAAACTTACCAATGTTATCAACAATTGGACACAAAATTTCCACCTTTTATTCTATCATTTTGGAAAATCTGAGCCCATTTGACAAGTTAGTTTGTAAGTAGCAATAATTGTTCACTAATGTGGCATTTTGCTTAATGTAGAGTTTGTCCTTTTCTTCAAAAACCCTCTTTTCTGAATTCAAGTCATCATGTATAGTTGATATTGACCAAGTGAAAATGATCTTCTTGAAAAACACCTATCTGCTTTACCTCATAATACAAAAACTTATCTACCTTCCCTGGTTATCACTCATTAAGATGGAAATCCATGCTTCCCTTCAAACCTATCCAAACATGGGACAAGAGTAGCACTTGACACCCTCGAAGAGGATAGAATGGACGGAATGGCCTGATGAATCACCAAAAATTCAACCCAATAAAGATTTGTGGATATTTAAGTTGTTCAATTCAGATAACGGAACATTGCATGGACTATACCGCTGTAATACTTACTAAGACGTTGTCCGGGAATAATAGCAGCTGCCAGCCCGCAATCAGAACTTACTACAGCATGAAAAAAGTTTGCCTGGATCTTATAGACACTAAAGGAACAGTCATATCCGAGCTGTTCTGAAAACATTTAAGTAATTCTTCTACATTTTGGCAAATGAAATCCACGGACCTACAATTAAAGGCTGTAAAATAAACAAAAGCGTTTTTTCCTTCTGATTGTGTCATTTTTATGTGTACCGTCTAGATGTTTCTTTTTGTATTTTGAAAATTGATCAAGAATTTTTGAAATTCACAAATATATAAATAGATCTTTTTTCATCAGTTGAGTCTCGTGTCTTAATGGCACCTGAAAAGAATCATGTTCTTTTGCTCACATTAGCATTGACACCAGAAACAAATTTCAACATATCTCATTTCAGAAATCACAAAATGGCAGCCATATTGGTTTATCAATAATGCCTAAACGAATCATCTTATATTGCTATTAGTGTTCTTATTGAGTTTGTAGCCCCCAAACACATGGTTAGACAACCAACATTAATCTCTACACCCCGATCTTGAGTTATGGACAAAGTCTTTGAAATGGCGGCCATTTGAATTTATGAACTTAGACTATTCTGCACCCGGATTTTTAGGACTTTTAGTATGTCATTTTGGATACTTCAAGAAATGCATTGTGAACAAAAACCTTTGATAGCAATTAGTTCTAGGGTTCCACCAAAATTTCATTATCTTTCCTAGCCTATACCCACACCGGGGGGATTAAGCCAGTCTGTGACAGAGACTCTGAACAAGCTACTGATCAGTTGAGTGGCTGCACAGGTGGATTAGATGCTATGTCACAAGTGTTTGCTGTGCCATTTCTCAAAGTCAAACATTTCTTACACTCCTTTGTGAAGTCCAAACTAACATTTCCAATACTTAAGGGGATGGCCGATTTAAGTAAGTTTTCATCTTTGTAAAGGGCCTTCACCCCAAAACACTAAACCCCCATCTGCAAAGTTTCCAACCAAACATCCTTTAAAGGCTAAAGTTTCACAGGATAAATAATAAAAAAAATAGTACATTCTTTCTGATACCGCAAGTTTGACCAGGGGGGGTTATGGGTACGAGCTATTAGCAATCATACCATGTCCTTTTAAGCAATTAGGGGCAATGGTGTGAGATCAAGGTTAAGAACAAGCCCCCTCTTTATTTGTTTGTCTTTTTTTCTTCTGACAGTTTACGCTATCACTTTCACCGCATGGTCAAGGGTGACAGCGACGTCAGAGGCCAAGGCTCCGCTAGGCCTGGGGCACAGCTACTCCAGGGCAAGGTCAATGTATGTCAACCGAGTGGACAACATGATCATTCCTCCATCAGCTTTGTTTGGACCAGTTTGGATAAGGACATCCACATTTTCTATGAGAATAAAAGTGATAGCAATTTGCAATGTCATCACAATTACAGATTTGTTGTATTCTTCTTGAAGTTACTTTCAAATTTCTGGGGAATTGTACAAAGGCAGAGGGGAATCAAAGGAGTTCCAAAACAACAATCACTTCTTTGTGCTGGGTGGTTCTTCATGTAAAATACCCACTGTGCAGTCTTTGTGTTTTTCTTTATAGTGTTTGTCAGTGTGTTTGTGTGGAGGTAAATTCCCATTATTAAAGGGGGCTGGCCCGATTTGAGGATATGAGCAGTGTTCATCTTGATAGACTGGCTTCACTCCAAAAAAACCCATCTGTTACGTTTCGCGGCCGATATTTCAATCAGGTTGATGCGAGAGCGAAAACGGGAATTTATAGCCCATAGAGTTACTGGTAAAATTAATATTGGTCGACCAAAATGTTCCATATTTTCGCTCATAAATTCCAAACCAAACATCTTTGGCTCTAAGATTTGACACGGTGGTGGTAAATGAGAAAAATAGTAGCTTTCTTCGATACCAAAATGTGGACGATTCCGGTTTAAAATCTGGGGGCCTTTGGGCCGAGGCATAGAACGACGGGCCATGGACCTTTAATGGTAGACACAATCAATACAAATGTTTGCAAATACATGGCACCATGCACATACACACATGAATGCATGAAACATGCCACACCACACCATATTCACCACACACCATTACACACACCACACACACACACACCCATCCAAGGACATCAAGAGTCCAGGGTATATGTCATTTAAAAATAAAACTAATAATGTGCAATGTCGCGCTTTTCAATATTGTAATGACCAAGGTCCATATTTATAGCAATTTTCTAATCGGAAGTAGGGACTTACATTTGGGCATAATCAATGAATTTCAAGCCTATAGCTCTTAGTTTTCTCGTAGTAGCAATTTAAGTGAACAACTATTTTTTTCACGTCAAAATGGAAAAAATCCAAAGGGTAGGGGGGGGGGGGGGGGGGACATTTTGTATTTTGGAATTATTCGGTATTGAAAGAATGTAAGTTGTATATCAATTTGAAGCTCATAAATTCGCCAATAAACTGACAGGTATATCATCACTGTAGACCCCTTCCTTTCTAGCGATGTCGAGTGTTGCAAAGCAAAATTTTTTATCGAATAGTGCTAAATTTTGCATGCGTCGCACGGACAATGGTAAATTTGAATTGGTGCGTGTTGTGCGAAATGTATGAAATAATTGATAAAATAAGACGTGAATCCATAAGTTATTACCGTTAACTGATATATTAACATGATGAGGGTCATCTATGTTATTGTTAGCATATGTAATTATTCCAAAGTTGGTAGGTGAAAATTTTGTCACCCGAAAAGTGCAATTTTAGGACAAAATCGGCCACAAATCAATATTTTACCCTCAGAAACATTTTACCCTAGAAAGGACATTTTAAAAATAACATGTTAAAAAAATATTTTTCTCCAAAATTATTTTTCACCACTTTAGCCTCTCAAAACTAAGGGAACCTCGGTCAATTCTTGAATAAAGTGTGAATTGTGCCACACCAAGACCTGTACAGTTATATTTTAAACATCTCAAGAAGGGAACAAGACAGGTTTCAGTCAACATTGGAAAGGTAATCAGGCCTCAGTTCTGATTATAAACAATGTTTTTTGGCTAATTTTTGCTCTTTCCTTCCTCTATAGAGAATGGTACTCCTATCACTTCCCAGAGTGGTCAAAGTTGTCGGAGACAACACTCATGTATGCCAAGGTGGTGAGTTTTGTAAAGAACCGTAAGAATCTCACTGATGAACACCTAGAGGGCCTGGAAGAGATCACAATGGACAGTGCTAAGGCTAAGGCAATACTGGATGCATCAAGGTCATCCATGGGTAAGTCATCATCACAGAAATAAAGGGAAACTAGTGTGTCTGTACTGCATCAAGGTCATCCATGGGTAAGTGGTAGAGATTAACCGATATTTGTATCAGACATCGGATCGGGGGCCGATTTTGCAAAATCGGCAAAAAATTGGATCACCAAAAATATGTCAGAGGCTGCCGATTCTCATCCGGTGTACTGAATGAATGGAAGGGACAAAGTATAATGGGTATTTTTTTCCAGTTTTTAAGTAGAGACAAGAGTTGGTCAAAAGGTAACCTTTCCTCCAAAATTCCTCATCGGAACATAAAGCAAATGTGGACTGCACAGATTTGTTGATTATAATCATCGTCGCCAATTCCTAAGTTTAAGAATTTGAACTTGGTGCAATCTTTAATATATGTGGCAAATCATCGGATCGGTGGATCGGCCGATACTAAAAAAAAAATATCGGCCATTGGATTGGCAGAGGAAACCCACCCTGAATAGATTAATAAGTGGTCATCGCAGGGAAATCGGTCTGGTTATACAGCATGTTTAAAAGCTTCATCGGTGACTAGACCACATTCTCCATCCCATTATCTGTGGAGGGGCCAAAGAAATTGCTTGCTAATAAGTAGCTTTTAGTAAATTGGCCAATAACACAAGAAGAAAAAATATTCTACCGGCCTGACTGACAATGATTTAAAGGTCCCAGGAAATTAGATGATAAACCTATTCCAAATCTTTACGGGACATTCTATTCCAATAACAGGGCCAGAAAAAAGAATACACTACCAGTAGGAGTGGGCTATAAATGGGTGATTTTTTGTTTTATTTTTGCAACAGTTTTTTTGTATTCCATTTTTTTTTTTTTTTTTTTTGAACTTGGTGCAATCTTTAATATATGTGGCAAATCATCGGATCGGTGGATCGGCCGATACTAAAAAAAAAATATCGGCCATTGGATTGGCAGAGGAAACCCACCCTGAATAGATTAATAAGTGGTCATCGCAGGGAAATCGGTCTGGTTATACAGCATGTTTAAAAGCTTCATCGGTGACTAGACCATATTCTCCATCCCATGTATCTGTGGAGGGCCAAAGAAATTGCTTGCTAATAAGTAGCTTTTAGTAAATTGGCCAATAACACAGGAAGAAAAAAATATTCTACCGGCCTGACTGACAATGATTTAAAGGTCCCAGGAAATTCGATGATAAACCTATTCCAAATCTTTACGGGACATTCTATTCCAATAACAGGGCCAGAAAAAAGAATACACTACCAGTGACATCATTAGTGAAACTATTGATTTCAGTCAGTGTCATGAATAGATTCACACCATTCACCTGGAATTTTCTATTACTCTCTGAAAAATCAATAGTTTCACTAATGATGTCATCACCAACCCAAATATTGAATGCTTTCAGTCCCTACTTGTAGACTTGACACAAACCACATCAATTCAATTTGCATTTCCTGGCACCTTTAACATTTGAAGGATTTCTAAAAAAAGGAAAAAAATTAATTTGTGAATATAATATCAGCCATTTAGTTACACAAAATGGATTGCTTTAACCCAGGGGTTCTCAATTATATTGGCTTTAGGGCCAGAGAATACCAAACATATTTGAAAGTTCCCTACTTGAGGGCCAAATACACCAGAATTTCTTATGTTTCCTTTTATATTTTAGAGCAAGTCGAGGGCCAAAAATCAATGGTTGGCGGGCCGGATTTGGCCCGCGGGCCGCCTATTGAGAACCCCTGCTTTAACCCTCTGAACCCTACACCAGTGGACCAGCTCATCGGTTATATGGTACACACACTTGCGAGCCGGTCTAGCGGCGCATCAGGTTCAAAGGGTTAAATAAAACAAAATGAGCAAAATAGTGAGAAAACATGAACATTTTTAACAAAAGGAAAAAAATTGTCATTAAAATGTGTTTAAATTTCCTCCAATTAAAAACTTACTTGTGGGGGCCACCTTAATTATGCAATAATGATAATAAGAACTAGTTATTAGAATCCCCGTAAACAGGCTCAAAGCGCAGTTGATAATTATCATTACACCGCCTTCAAGATATGGTCACAATCATTTCGCTTCATTTAGGTGACTGCTCAAAGACATGCCTTACAAGCGCACAAGCCTATCAGCAGTTAGATTGTAATATTCCCCATAGTAGCTCCCTAGATTTCGCTTGGGTCGACGATGCAATTGAGATTAAGTGTCTTGCCCAGGGACACAAACACGTTGACCACAGTGGGGCTCGAACTCACAATTTTAACGGTCTAATGAACATGAGTCATGTGCTTTTTCCACTAGACCACACATGCTCCCACTGTGTAATATTTGCTGAAAATAAAAAAAACTTTTCTCTTTCTATTCAGGCATGGATATTTCTGACATCGACTTAATCAATATTGAGCGATTCACAACCCGTGTGATTGCATTGTCTGAGTACAGGATGACGCTACATACGTATTTGCGAGAGAGAATGGGTAGTGTAGCACCTAACCTCTCTGCTCTTATTGGAGAACAGGTGAGATATATGTAACCACTGTCTGTCGTAACCCACTAGGGTGCGAAATAGGGTGTTTTGAACCAATCCCATAATGCATTGCAATGTACCTATACTTTACTGTACTAAACACATGTCAGTACTTAGAGATAAAGTGTTCCAAAAGTTAAAGATATTTCACGATCATGCTAACAATTCACTAAGTACTACCGGTTTGTGGCTAAAATGAGATACAAGTCAGGGTGTTTATAATGTTTAATAATGAGTTTGTGAATCCATGACCCTATTGAGGTGAAATTTTCCCAAACTGGTGCATTGTGGGATTGATTCAATACACCCTCTGGGGCAAAAAAGTGCCTTGTACTAACAGGAACAGTCAGTGGAGTGACAAGAAATGACTTAATGATTGTTATTGTTCTTAGGTTATCTGTCTCATATTTAAATGGTTCACAGTTGCAAAGTGTTTTCATTAGAGTGACTCAAAGTTGCTTCATAATATTTAAAAAAAATAATTTTATTTAAAAATAAAATGTTAGGCAACATACAATTTCTATATGCTTTTCAAAGTATCTTCACGACACTATTATGAGATAATAGTATTGGTGTGTCATTAAATATTAATACTACCTCCCCCTCGAAAGAATGTTATTGCCATGTTAAGAATAATTGATGTCTTTGAGAAAATTGGTTAATTTTGGATAATTGGGAAATGAAAGTAATTGGCATTTTACTGGAATATGTACACTGTAGATTGTTTGCCCCTGTTCTCATTACTATAGTCCGGGACAGAATTAGCCGACCAATTGCGCGTATGTCAAGGTTTGTCAATCAGCGCAGCGTGTACTGTGATTGGTTTGAATGTGTAATATGGGCGGGGCATGTTCCAACAAAATATGATTTAAAATGTCAAAACATGCCCTATTTGAGTCGGGTTTCCGACGCAGGGACACAATAATTCACGTAAGTAAATTTTCTGTTTCAATAAGCTTTGAATGTTCACAGATTATTCTTCACGGCCGACATAATGTTCTGCACCGTCAAATTACGTCAGAAGACACAATCGGTCGCCTTATTCTGTCCTTGACTATAAAAGATATTCTTTGATGTTATATTTTGGTATTTCTAGAGATTAGTTTAACAGAAAAAACAAAAAAACAGGTCGGTGTGTCATTTGTTTTAAGCAAGCCATGCTAAGTGATTATACTGAGTTTCATGCCAGAGTCTATTGATCAATGTATTATGTGTATCCATGTGTGCTTCACTGAAGATAATTTATAAACCTTAATTTTGTGTAGTACAGAGTGGTCCAAAAAAAAGTTTACACTTTTTTGTCTGCAAATTTCTCAAAAGTGGGTAGACATATCAAAATAGTTTGAAGGTATTTATTAACTACAATATCTTGTTGAAGCCTGGTGAAAACGACGTTGAAAACAAGCGGAAATGACAAAATGGCCGCCATTTAGAGAAAAAATATCAAAAACCACTTTGCACAAACGTAAGTATATGGCACACTGTTGGCGGTCACGAATTGTATCCAAGATTGACACACACATTGAACAATGCACCCTGTTACCCCATCATGGGACTTGCTATTTAATAATAACCACAAAGGAAAGAATTACAGTATCTCAAATTATTTCAAGTTTCTCTTATAAATTTAAAAATAAAATGGCTGAAATATTTCTTCATTATGATCGTGTCCCAAACCATGCAAATATTAAAAATGTACAACCAGAGTCTTGATCAGTCTTGACAAGAAAAACATGCAAATCTCTTTCAATTTAAAATTCCCCCCAATTGAAATCAACTTAATTATTATTAAATTGACATTTCAAGTTCAGTTTCACGATTTTCAAACAGTAAACACTTCATACAAACTCAAAGGGTGGTCAGTAGTTTGTTACGTGAGTAGGCCAACTGTTCATGCAATTGTATTGATTACTGTTAACCATCATGATTTCCCCATAGACTTACGTGTGTGCAAAGTGGTTTTGACCATTTTTCTCTACACAACCGCCATTTTATTATTTGAGCTTTGTTTTCAACGCCGTTTTCACCAGGTTCTAAAAAGATATTGTAGTTAATAAATATCTTGTTAAAAATGTGATATGGCCACGCACTTTTGAGAAATTTGCTGACATAAAAATGTAAACCTTTTTTTTGACCACCCTGTACAATAAGCATGAAGCTATTTCTTGCCCCTCCATGGCCTCTCCCTAATACTAAATGTCTCCCCCGTTTTTTTTCCACACTATATAAAGCAGCTTGCTCATGCTTTGTTTGATGAGGAAATAAGCGGTGCAAGGTATTTCACCAATGAGGTCTTGGGTTTGATTCCCTCTAGGCTTTATAATTCTGTTCTGGTATGATGGTATCTCTGGTGTGCTGAGTACAGACTATGGCTGCTGCATAGTACCACGAGCATGAATGTGCCACATGGAAATGTTGAGCATTCGAAACACTCAAATTTATTTATTATTATTATTTGTCAGTAATGGTTTCTGTGCTAAAATCACAAATATTTGGGGGAAATGCTAATGTTCTTCCTGGCCACAAGTCACAGCACTTAAGGGGTTTGACGTGTTAGCGAATTACTCGATAAAATTTTCTAGAATTCACATATATGGTATTTTCAACAGTGCTGATCAAGAATCTGAAATAAAAAATGGGGGTCACCGACTTTGTTTTTGAGCTATAGCCAAAAATAAAAAGGTATCCGGACGCTTTTTAAACCACATACGTGTATGGGAAATGTAAAAAAATGATGCTTGAATCGCCTACAAAATAAAAACTACTTGATAATTTTTTTAAATTTTCAAGTATGTTGAGGTCCCAATGTGGTTCTTTAAAATTTTGAAATAAAAAATAGGGGTCACCGACTTTTTCCACTACATGCCTAAAACCACTCAAATTTGACACTTTTTTCAATTTGGGCACATCGTTGGGCGGCAAGAAAAATCTGCGACACATTCAGCACGCAGGAACGCAGGCGTAAAGATGCGCGATTTGAATAGACACAAAACGCACAGTTGTCCGCGATATCTGTGATTGATTCCTTCGCACCTCAAAACACAAAATTCTTATTTTGTCGATGACTGGGCTCTAAACAGAATGCTGAAGGTGCAAACCAGCTTGCGCGTACACAGATCACACGTCAAACCCCTTAATCCTTTACCTACCTACAAAAAGCTGCTTTTGGACATGATGAACAATGGCCGACACCTTTTGCTAATAAGGAGAGAGCGATTTTCAGTGGCAATTTTTATGATTGTACAAGAGTCAAAAAGATATGGTCCTGGAACACAAGTTGTGGACGGAACAAGGCATCTGCACTATATAGCCACTTTCAGGTATTCTTGCGAATGTTGACTCTCATACAAGTCCTGCTGACCCAGTAGGCATGTAGGAAGCTTTTGATTGATTTTAATTTTAATTAATGAACATTCTGATATTCTGATATAAGTTACAAGAGCATAGTTATAATCTTTGAATTCCTGGTGGTTTTTATTTTTGAGCCGAATATATAGGCCTATACATTTTGAATATATTTAAAAGTTAGGCTGACCTCGTTTATATCAGACTGTGCCATACCAGGTGATGAAGCACAGGTGAGTTTTTGAAAAGGATCGGAATGCTCATGGGTGACTGGTTCTGTGCGGCAGCGTGGGTGCTGGACAAATAATCCGGCAGTGCATGTATGGTTTTAGCCTGAGGAGGACGTTTATTTTCTATGTTCTTTTAACCTCCTCGTGTCTCTGTTTGCACCAACTTTATATTATAATCATCATTAGCCGGTCGTTTCTACTATTCTACTAAACTTAATTTATTGTCTACGTTGGGTATTGCGTTGGTGTTTAACTTTATTAAATTATTTGAAAGACCACCTATGCTGTATATTTTGTCAATTTATTCGTTCGTGGAGAGGGAGACTCGGAATGATGGCACCCACAAGTACCAAACTTTTATTTCATCAAAATGTGAGAGTCGACCATGTTTAAACTTTTACAGGCAACAGGCAGAATATCTTTAAGTCCAGTGCAGAGGGTGTTTGAACCAATCCCATAATGCATTGCAATGTGCCTATACTCTACTGTACTAAACGCATGTTAGTACTTAAGATAAAAAGTGTGCAAAAAGTTTAAGAACCATAAGACATTCATGATCATGCTAAAAATTCCCTAAGTACTAACATTTTGTGGGCCAAAATGAGCATAAATGTCAGTGTTTTATGTGTTAAGAATAGGATTTTTGCTGTATCATATGACCTATTGAGGTGAAATTTCCCAAAACTGGTGCATTGTGGTATTGACTCAATAAACCCTCTGAGTCCAGTGTATAGGTTCGTCAAGTTTCAATCTGTCCGTTTGAGAGTTCGGAAACAACTGCGGGTCGAAATTTAATAGCAGGGAGTCAACCAGCCAGTGAGATGCAAATGGTATACCAGGCTTACCCATTTGTGCCATCATCGCACAAGCTGGGGCCGTGTTGCACTGCAGAAGCACCATCTCTACCCCCAAAGAGTGAGATTAGTTGCCGTAGCAACCTCAGAAAGAGGAGCGGCAGTACATTTTCACACATCAGTGTAAATCAGTGAAGAGTTGTTTTGAGACAAAGCTTCCATTTCCCAGATTCTTGCCAGGATGTCCTTTTATTTTCCCATGCAGAGGTCATTACAGGAATTATTTGGATTGTTTACATTACAGGTTGGTGCTCGCTTAATCTCCCATGCGGGAAGTCTCACCAATCTAGCCAAGTACCCAGCATCTACAGTACAGATCCTTGGAGCAGAGAAAGCACTCTTCAGGTATAAAGTTTAATGTAGATCAGACCCTTCAGGGAATTAAAAAATGAGATGATTCGGTTAATCTTATAAAACTGCATTATGGATGAAGCCCGAGTTAAAGCCTTAAAGGTGCAACGAGAGATTTCACATATCAGGTGTCCCTAAAAAATTGAAAGTTCTGATTTTTGCCCAGATGTAAAGCTT
The DNA here is from genome assembly GCA_023653785.1 of Ophioderma brevispina. NCBI lineage: Eukaryota > Metazoa > Echinodermata > Ophiuroidea > Amphilepidida > Ophiodermatidae > Ophioderma > Ophioderma brevispina. The sequence continues at coordinate 61,669 of JAMKCH010085700.1, read as the reverse complement.
TCCATCAAAAATATACCTATCTGAAAGGATTAAGCTGAGAAATGTTTCTTTGGTACAAAAAATGTGAAATTTCTAATTTCGTATAGGAGCAAATACGAAATTCAGCCTATGTTTTACATTGAAATTATAAGCAAATCAAAATCACCTTTTTTCTCTCTTTTAAGCTATTTTTGTAGCATAATACAAGGTAAGAAATCTATTGAGTGTCTGATCTATATGAAACTACTATTATGACACAATATTTGAGTGTCTCAAAATCTCTCGTTGCACCTTTAAATGATTCTCTTTTTAACCAAAATACAGCTTTATTAAAGGCTGACTCAGAGATTTCAAAAAATATAATTTTTGTTTGTATTAAATGAAAATAGTCAACTAGAGCTAAAGATAGTCACCTTAAAGGCTAAATTCCAGTGTGTGAAATAAAGCAAACGTGTGTGTAATATAACAGTACCATAGGATATTTGAACCATCCGAATACCAATATCCCTCCAACGCTTTGGCAGAAGGGGATTTTGTCATGGCAAAATCTGTCGGTGTCATTGGCAGAGTGTCTGTTTGTCTGTTTCCGCATGTACCCATGAGACACTTGACTTACTCTAGATGACACTTGCACCACAGGATCATAGTATCTATCACTACTTGGTGCTGTGACAGACAGGTCTGTAGGCCAAAGGTCAAATGACATACTTTGTGTATTTCAGACTTTTCCACTCTTATTCCACTGAACACCTGTGGAAACTTTCTCTCTCTTTCTCTCTCTCTCTCTCTGACCAAGTTTTCTGCTCTTATTGACTAGGAATACTGTGCAAAGTCTCTCTTAACATTCTCACTGAATTAAATTCACCAACTATACTCTGTAAACATAGAAGTACAAAGTAATCAATAAACTCCCACACAAGTCTCATAAGGAATGCCTGGTATGTCGACTTATAAGACCAGTATTTTGTGTATCAGTGTAAGAGATTTGTTTTGTTCATACATCATGCGCCGTGTCTTAAAACGCGCCCGATTTCATGGATTTAGACTGCGCCTAAGTGCGTATAAGCGCGTTTGGTAGTATGACGCGGTAATGCTGTGCAGCGCATCGATTAATTTACTTTGTACTTCTACAGAGTATATAGTCCCCACCAGAGGAATCTTGCAAATTTTAACTTTAACTGACAGTATTTTTATCTTTTGCATCAGAGCACTGAAGACCAGAGGTAACACTCCCAAGTATGGCCTTATCTTCCATTCCACCTTCATTGGGCGTGCAGCTCAGAAGAACAAAGGCAGAATATCGCGGTATTTAGCTAACAAATGCTCCATGGCATCGAGAATTGATTGCTTTGCAGGTAGGTGTACGTTCTGTTATAAAGAGTACTGCAATCCATATATTGATTGTTATAATCAAATATCCAGTGGAAGACTTTTGGCCCCACAACAGTGTGTGGGCTTACGTTATACCACGGATGGCGGATGGGCAGCAAAAGCATTATCTACTCTACAGACTAATGACTAAACCAATTACTGAATGTGCTGTAGACTAATTCGACAGGTTATGAATATTAATGAGCTTATTTGCATGTTGTGAATAAAATTCCTTGAACCACTTTACATAACAAAACCAATTACCCAATGAACTTTTCTAACGTGGCAAGGTGATAGAACAGTGGTTGTGTGCTGTATACTGTTTGGACAGGTTTTATAATATCAATGAGCTCATTTTGATATTTTTCAGAAAAATCAGTAATCCAGTCTAAAACCGATTAGTCCCCACGACCTTCTAACTTGGCACAAGTGATAGACCATGACATGGTCCATTGTTCATACTTTTTGGACATGTTATGAATATTCTGAGCTCATTCCATATTTTCAATAAAATGTGATAAAAACCACGTTGTGGGGGCCAGCTTAATTATGCACCACCGTAATTTCTTTTTGGCCTTTTGCCACTAAGGCAATACAGTAAACGCTTATTGATTTGGTATTCAACAAAGTACCAGCGACAGATACCTTGCTAGGGCTTCCAGTTTTTTCCGGTCCCTAGTATCAAAATCATTTCTTATCAAGCGAACTGACAAGCTGATCTCGGTAAAATCAAGGTATATACTCTTTGAGTGTAACTCTAGCATTTCTCAATGCAATATTAAGATTACATTATCAGAGATTAAACTTTCTAGAAATTTAATTTCATTGCTGAGATCAAAGTGTTAATGATAAAGGGTAAGCCAAGCCTTTCCTCAGCTGGGCGCCGGGCGATTTTACCCAGTGGTTCCCAAGTTTTGTCGCTCGGTAAATCAGAAAAATCGGCACCCAAATACGTGGGCTCTGATTTTGAAAGCAAAATTGCGCCGGTCCCTTTGGTGACTCCATTCCCCTGAATTAAAAGTTATTGAATATTTTCGTTTGAAAAGGCATATCTGAATTGGTTTGAAAGACAATTACAACAACATAAATTGTGGGATTTTCAGTGCACATTCCCGCTTGATTAACATGCACATTAAAAACCTTTGGCCCGATAGCATGGCGATAGCACATGGATCCTTACACTTTACAGTAATTTAACAAAATTAACACTGATTGCGCCATATTGCCTATAATCGCACTATAAATGGACCATATGGGCATCAACAAAATCAAAAAATTGGGTACAGAAAAAAAAATAAATACACGTACAGAGTTTTTCTAATCTTCCAAACAAATTTAAATTAAATACTGTGTGTGACTCATATCTAGAACGCCTTTTCAAACCCTGAAGTAACTTATAAATTGGTCGGTCATTTTCCATCCAGCTTTCCCAAATTTTGCACAATCCTTGAAAGTTTCGTAACACGTACTCATGTAATGTAATTTCTTCGTTTTTTAGCAGGGATTTAGATTAATATTTTAAAAGCATTGAAATCTTATTCTCTTGGGCCGGAACTGTACGATGTCAGTAATTATATGTCATTTCCGGGACTTTATTTTTTGAGACTTTCCCCATTGTACTTACTTGCATAATTAATAATTTGTTTAAAATACACTAACTTCCCGGTCCTAACAGAAACGGCTTCCTGTTCCCTTAAAAAAATTAGGGACCAGGATCCGCTTTTTCTAGATTTCTGGTTCCCGGTCCAATTCATCTTATGGAAAGACTTGTGTGTAAAGACTACTGCATCAAAAACCAAGTAGCCAATTTTTTTTTAGAAGAAGGGTCTGTAATCCCTAAAAATCTCATAAGAAAATACGTTCCCTTCCCCAGCAGCATTCCGAAAGAGCGGTTGTCCGTTCGCCCGGAACAACCAAATTTTAGCGCCAGACACCCAAAAATGATACTACATTTGTTCCAAGGACAACCATACAATTTAGCCTGGCGTCGGGCCCATGTAAACGATATCCTAAATACAGCAAGTTGTTTCAAAATACGGACAACCAATAGTTTTGGCGGACAACCAAATATTGGCAACGAGGTTGTCTGTGGGACAACCACACTTTTCCCCTTAATTCGGACGCTGTTTCCCCAGACTTCACCGATCTACACTAAAGTTTGGGCCGTCTCTTCGTTGGTTTCAAATTTTTCAGGAAATGGGACTATTCCTCTGTTACATACAATCTCTGTTATATCATATAATAAGAACTTAGTATGTACTGTATATTTGTCAGAAATTAAAACAAAAAAAATCATTTTAAATAGGCCAAACTTGTGGATTGGTCTATAATTCTCAACAGAACTTTCGGATGCTAAATATGTTACCTCCCCCTTATAAAATGTGATCTTCTAAATCTAGCACAGTTATCATTCTAGCAATTGGGGCCAGACTGTCAATCCTCACATAAAAAGAAAGGGATAAATTTCTCAATGCATCGCATATCATCATTGTGCAACTTATGCTTTTCGAAATAGGCACTTCTGTTTATATTAGTGATGCGCCTTCGGCGGGACATATTTTGGCGCATTGTGTAAATATGAGTTTTGGCTTGTTCAGATTTTCGATAGTAATGGTAATTAAATGTTTTCAGCAACTGAATAATTAATGAAATCTAAAAATTATTTTTGACAGAAACACCTTCTCCGTTATGGCGAGACGCACGTGATCAATTGAGACAGATTATTATTTTATGAAACGGGAGAAGCACCTCGTAAGAACATTGATGTCATGAAGGAAGCCATGCAAGAGGTAAGAATCTTCCCATCATGCATTGCCGTATTCAGAGATGTAACTTTTCCGCGGACATTCCGGATTTTGGGGCATAAATAAAAAAAATTCCGGAAATGTAAAAAAAAAAAAAATTTTAATTTTTTCAAGGAAAAATTGCGAGAGCAAAGTGTTTGCATGATAAGATATAACTGCAAGCAAAAACACAAGTTTTAAGGTACGCAATTTAATTTTGTAGAAGGGGTCTTGTACCCCAAAAGCACCTAAGAAACTACTTTCCCCGAGCTCAATCACGCGGATGTCCAACTCTAACAATTTGGCCTCACGTTCGTTCAAATTTTGGATTTTCAGGAAATGGACTGCTCCTCTTCTGTTACACGAGTTTTTGCCACTTGGTATTCTTAGCAAATTGATTGTGACTATTTCCTGACAGCAGCGTAATAATAATAGGCAACATAAGCGCGTGATCTTGTAGGAATGTGGCGTTTTCATAACAGCAAATATATTATTATTATTATTAGAACCTTTGTAATCATGTTGTTTAATTGTGTCAAAATAAGCAATTTAGTTTCCAGGAGCTAGCTGCTGGGATACTGGCCAAGTATGGAAAAAAGTTGTATTTTTGTCACAAAAAATTTGCAACAGAAACAATTTTTAGTGCTAATCATACTTCTAAGTGTCCAAAAATATGTTCAAAACGTCTAAAAAATGGGGTAAACATGTAACAAATGGGGGGGGGGGATTTTGTACAGGGGTAAAAGTAACAGGTCTAATTGTTTTGAAATCACACCACTTATTCAATGGTCAAGATAAACAAAAGTCGGTTCAGGTTCTGGGTTTTCTTTGATCAGGTCATGTCAGGTTTTCTTATACCTGCTAATACTGGTATCCTGGTACCAGTAGACCTGTCCCAGGCCTAGTTGTCGGCAATCTAAAACCGTCGCCCCCCATTTGGGTTTTCTACGAAATCTCATGAGGAGTGTGAGCTGGTTACCCCTAGTATAACTAAAAAGAAGATCTACCTACAAGGGCCGTTGGCTCTGGGAGCAAAGGCAGCCATCCCCACATTGACGTCATGAGGGCCTCCGGTCAATGATTTTTTTGCTCCAATAAATCCTCACGCAATTCTTGCTCTAAATTGAGGTTTATCCTTGCACCCCTGCTAGGCGGGACAAAAATAACTGATTTAAAACTTTGGTTTTACTACTGCAACTAGTTACTACTTGTCATTATTAATGAGGTTACAACCTCAGAAATATCAAAGAGCTCATTTGACCAAAATTAAGGGACAATGTTTTGCCATCCCTTTGCCAAAATGAGTGTCTGGACCGAGGGCAACACGTGGTCCAGTGGATTGCAAAGAACCGACTCAGGCCCACAAAGCGGCATGGGGTCGAGTCCCGCCGAGGCAATGGGTGTGCACTTGGGCAAGGCACTTATCTCGCTTGCCTCTCTCACCCAGGTGCAAAATGGGGATTGGGGCTTTGTTCGGATATAGTCCATTGAGCCCCACCTAAAGGTTGAGTATGCTGTCCTGCCTTGGGCATTCGTATGGCAGCTGGCCTAATTCTAGTGGCAGCCGGAATAAAGTTAAGCGGGCACCTTTATATTGTGAAAGGCGCTATATAAATGTTGAAAGTTATTTTTAGCTCAGCATCGTAGTATGAAGAGCTATTGTTATTGGCAACGTGTGGACTCTATATATCTAGCTATTTCTAGCTGTTCAACACTTGACCATAATGCGTCTGTTGCCAAACGCTGGGGCCGATTGCCAGCGAATACACCTCCCACCGAGTCAGAATAATAATCTCCCGACCCACCCGGCCCATGTGGGGTGTTCACAGATGTGGCGTTTCAAAGGTCACGTGGGCCGCTTAACGGGGCATTCTTTGCAAAAATTCTATAAAATTCCTTATTGTGGCACAAATCAATTGCTATAATCACTAGAGGTGGTCAGAAGAACCAGCACTGACTCAAGGTTCATATGGGGTGTTCACAGATTTGGGTCAAAGGTCATGTAGGCCGATTTTTAAAGGGGCAATCTTTGAAATCTACTAAACCTTCTTGTGCCACAAATAAATTGCTATAATCACTAGAATTGGTAGCGAAAAGCGGTCAGAAAGAATCACTGACCCAAGGCCCATGTGGGGTGTTCACAGATTTGGGTCAAAGGTCACGTGGGCCGATTAAAGGGGCGTTATTTGAAAATCTATAATTCTTCTGGCTGCACAAGATCAAGTGCTATAATCACTAGAGTTCGTCAGAAGAACCGCTGACCCAAGGTCATATGGGGTGTTCAAAGAGTGGTGTCAAGGTAATGTGGCAATAAACGGGCCAATCTTTGAAATCTATAATTCCTTCTTGTGCACAAATAAATTGCTATAATTCACTAGACTTGGGTAGCGAAAATCGGTCAGAATTATCACTCGACCCAGGCCATGTGGGGTCTTTTGTGTACACAGTTTGGTCAAAGGTCACCGTGGGCCGATATTAAAGGCGGTCGTCTTGAAAATTCTATAAAATTCCTTTTGTGCCAGTAGCAAATCAATTGCATTACTCCACTCGAGTTCGTCAGAAGGAACGCTGACCCAAGGTCCATCATGGGGTGTTCACAGATTTTGGGGTCAAAGGTCATGTGGCCAATTAAAGGGGCAATATTTGAAAATCTATAAATTCCTTCTGTGCACAAATCAATGCTATTATCCACTAGACTTGATTAGAGACCAACGAACCAAGGTCCATATGGGGTGTTCACAGGTTTGGGTCACAAAGGAGTCAGTGGGCCAATTATGGGGGCATTCTTTGAAAATTATAATTCCTTCTTGTGCCACCAAATCAATTGCTATACATCACTGACACTTGGTCAGAAGAACGCTGAACCAAGGCCCAATGAAGTGTTCAACAGACTTAGGTTCAAAGTCACATGGGTGATTAAAGGGGCATTCTTTGAAATCAATTCTTCTTGTGCCACAAATCAATTGCTATATCACTAGACTTGGCCAGAAGAACTGCTGACCCAAGGTCAATGTGGGGGTTCTGCATTTGGGTGCAAAGGTCATGTGGGCCGATTAAAGGGGCCTTGTTTGAAAATCTGTTAACTTCCTTCGTGTGCCACAAATCAATTTTTAAATCATAGAGTGGTTGAATGCTGACCAAGAGATCCAATATGGGGATGTTCACAGTTTGGATCAAAAGGATTGTGATGACTAAAGGGGCATTCTTTGAAATATATAAATTCAGTCGTGTGCAACAATCAAGTGCTATAATCATTTTTAGGACTAGTAAGGAGAACTGCTGTCAAACTGGCCTAAATGCGTCATGGTGCCAAACGCTTGGCCTGATTGCAGCGAAAATCGGTCAGAATAATCACTGATCGAAGCCCATTGTGGGGTGTTCACAGATTTGGTCAAGGGTCCACAGTGGCAGCCGAATAAGGGGCATTCTTTGAAAATCTATAATTCCTTCTTGTGCCACAAATCAATTTCGCTATAATCCTAGACTTAGTCAAATAAACCCCAAACCCGCTGACGGCCAATGCCCATATAGGGTGTGCATAGATTGTGGGTCCAAGGTCCATGTCCGATTAAAAGGGCATTTAAAAAAATCTATAAATGCCTCTCTGTAGCCTCAAATTCAGTTCCTATAATACCGAACAGGCTCAGAAAGAACGTTGATCCAACGCCCATATGAGGTGCTCATAGATTTAAGTTAAAGGTCATGTGACGATTTAAAAGGGCATTCTTTGGAAATTATAAATTCCTTGTGCCACAAATCAATTGTTATTAATCAATAGATTTGGTGGAGAAATAATATGTTAAACTGGAGTGCTACTCATAATGTCTCTTACTTTTGCTCCTGTGGATTCTCAAGTTAATATCTGACACAATAGAAATGTTGTGCCACCAGAGTGGTGTGCCCATACTAATACCCTGCGAGTACAAGCACATTGGTGCTCTTGTTTATCATTGTTGGCAGGTATGCAATTTTCAGGAAATGGATTCTCAAAATTCTGCACTTTTATTTCAGCCCATTTTGGCCTTGTTTCCCAAAATTACACACTTTTTTCATGATTCCATACTGATTTCAGGGTTTTGAGTTGCCCTCATTTTACATCCCTGTTAATGGTACCTGCTGCTGCTGGGTTAGAATGATCTTCATTTGAACCTTGTTAGTCAAATTTTAAATAAGGATTTTGCCTTATCATGTATCCAGGTGAATGAGTAGAGACTTGAAAAAGAAACTCAAGAAGAAGAAGAAGAAAAAAGAGGAATCGGGGGAGGGCAATGCCATTGGTAGCTGAGAAAACAGAAGAGCCTGACAGCGGAGATAGGACCAGAAGTGGAGCCACAACAAAGAAGAAGAAAAAGAGAAATCTGGGGAGGCAAATGTCTTGTACCATGGAAACCGACGAGCCTGTAGCAGAGGCGAGCAAGATGCAGAACCACCAAAAAGAAGAAAAAGAGAAATCTGGGGAGAAAATGCATTGGTACCATGGAAACAGAGAGCCTGCAGCAGAGGAAGAGCAGGAGATGGCACACCAAAGAAGAAGAGAAGAAAAAGCAAGCATAGGGAGAGTGAGGTGAATGGAGTTGAAGGAGAGGAGAGGAGGTCTTGATACTACCTGGATTCTACCAGAATTCTACCATGGAAGTCACCTTGATTCTACATAATGGGGATTAGGCGGACTGTGACACCCCAAGGACAAGAAAAGAAGAAGAAGAAAAAGAAGAAACGAATTGGCCAGAATAAGGAGGTGGAAGTTCCCTGGGGTTGGTTTGAAACCATAAATTGCGCTACCAATATGTAACATCATATGCTAATTTTTTGGATCGTAAGTGGGAATCACTGTCTGCAGAATAGATTGTGACTGTCAAATTATTTCAGAGTTAAGTGAATTTCAATGCTGAGCAGTTGTTGCTTTGTGTAGCTAGCACCTGCCACATGATTTATCAGTTGTGTTTCTCCCTGACAACTGGCTAAGTAAATGTGACTGAGTGTTTCAACAAGGTGAAATCACTTAGGTGACCACAAAAAAATTCTATAGGCCCTACCCACTTGGGATTCATCATTTTCATTTTTTTTAATTTGGATGTATGCATATCAAATCACCATTTTTGTCAAGAACACTTGATTATGTACCACACGTGAAGGAAGAGAGTGGAAAATAAGTATTATTTTAAGGATTGTGGTAATTTTTTTAGATATTTCCAAAAAAAAAACAATGTCCACTGACTGATTCTACGTTTTTGTCTAAGAGGACAATCAACGGAGACATTGGAGATTCTGTAAACAACGACCTCTTCAAGTCCATACATAGCCTATCAGTGGGATCCACCGAAAGAGGTCAGATTATGAAATATATCCGGAATAGATTAAAAGTGAAGGATAGTTTTGTGTGATTGCATAAGTTTTATCTTTTCCACACTGAAAATTGCAGAAAGAAAGAAACATTTATGTTGAAAAATAAATCTGCATCTCATTAGGTGTTTAGTTAGTGTCCATACAAACAGTAATGACTATAATCCAATTTTGTCCTTATTTGGGTTGCTTTTGGTCTGTGTCATTTGCAGTGTAGGATCCTTAACAGACATGCAAAAATCTGTTTTTTTATGATTTTTTTTTTTGAATTTAGTAAATCACTGATAGTGCCTTTAATTTCAGTTATACATGTTGTGAATTATAAACCAGTCGGAGTGAATAAGCTAAAAATGAAGCAATTGTGTTACAAAAATAAAAAAATCGTTATTGGACAGAATAAGCATTCAATTGGCCGTGTGTAGTAGTAGTAAAATAATAAATTCAAAGTTTTAAATCCGGGTTTGTCCCCATAAAACAGGGTGGCTGGATTCGCCTCACACTCGCAGCAACTGCCCTTACTCCCTCCTTCCACTTCGCCTGATTCAATGCATACCCATCCCAACCCAACCCAACCCTCCTACTCTTCCTCACTTGCTTCTTCCATGTCTTGGGCATCCCCTCTTCCTCAAACCGCCCACCTCGACCTCAAAGGCCCTTCTTAAAACATGCTCGTCATCCTTCCTCAGTACATGCCCATACCAACGAACACTATTCGCCTTCACCAACCGGTCCACCGCTTCTTCCAAACCCAACATCTGTGTGTAAATTTTGAAATGTTAAAAACGAACCAAATGAAGTGATTGGTACAATAAATGCAATAGGACAGCCATAGACGGCATGTGTGGTCCAGTGGATATAAATAATGACTGGCTCATGATCTCAAGGTTGTGGGTTTGAGCCCTCACTATGAGGTAAGGCATGCTCTTTATCAAGGGCTCAGTTCAGTAGCCTTGGAGCGGCACATAGCAGCTGATCATGTACGTTCTGGGTATCAAATCATAGTTAAAAACCGGTGATTTATTTGCTCAATACATTGGTAAATGAAAGCTATTGAACTGTGCCATGGGAATTGAGATTCTATTAGCTCCTAGTGCCTGCTGTAGCCAATGTGTTGTGCTTAAAGCAATAACAGCACACATTGTTAATAAGCGCCCCCGATTTTCCAAAAAATTTGAGATTTTTGCACAGTTGCTGTGGTAACTGGCTAGTAAACTATACCTGTGAATGGTAAAGCTTGAACATGGTTTATGTATCACAAAAGAAGGAATTTTGTAATTAGGATAATATCGTATACCGATAATAATTCGGTTACGGCTGGAAAGGCCCTTCCATTATGATTTAGCCATGCCCATGTACGTGTTTACGCTCATCCATTAGTTGTTCCGCTGGTTCAGGAAAGTCATGCTAGAGGCCATTTTTGTGAGGTGGCTCTATTTTCACAATGGAAGACAGAAATTTGGCATTTCCAGTTCCGCTGTTAAATTACAATCGGGGATCTATATTATAACAAAATTGCTTAATGACAAATATGCACTTTTGACAAATACGCACTTTTGAGCATTGCCATTCGCAGGTATATTTTACCAACACAACTCTGCAAAAAGCTCATATTTTGAAAATTGGGGGCACTCTTCAATGTGGTTATTGCTTTAAGGTACCTGTTTCTCTTCAGCCAGGTACAAAAAGGGGGAGCTGTTAGAATTTCAGGGTTATTTGCACAATCATTGTGGACTGAACAGTTAGCCTCCTGGAGGGAAATAATATCAAACTGAGACAAAAAAGTTTTTGATGGGTGCGATTTTCTGTATAGAACAAATTATACGGGCTGTACAATGCTCAATTTGTAATTCAAAATGTTGCTCTGTGTGACATTGTTGGTACAGTGCTTTGTAAACTTAAGAGATAGATAAATAAAAGACTGGAGTGTGTGTCAACAGCCATTTTGATTCAACAAGCTTGTTGTCGGAAAGGGTATTTGCGCTTGTACATTTGATCACTTATGTGCGTAAATGTTACTGCCCAAGTCCATTACTATGTAAACCTTACAGCAGGGGTTCTCAACAGGAGGCCCGCGGGCCAGATCCGGCCCGCGAAGCTTTGGTGGTTGGCCCTTGAACAGTTTTTGAAATATACAGCAAACATAGCAAAAGGAGGGTGCATCTGGCCCGCGAGCATGAATATTTGAAGGGTATACGGCCCGCGAGCCAAAATAGTTGAGAACCCCTGCCTTACAGTATTAATTTAAAAACACGCACTTTGTCGTTGATTTCAACATGGCCGCCTTGAATATAAAATATCCTTGGCCATCCAAGATTATCGGCAGGCATGTAGTTTGTTCAAAGAGTTTAACATCACAAAGATCAGCTCCGATGTTATTTTTTTTTTTGCAAATATGGCGAAAGCCACATAGCATGGGCCCGGGTATATCCTGGGTGATATTTTAACACAGTGGTAATGCATAAAACATCAGAAATATTATATTTTTGCTTATATGAAAGTTTTACATTCCGTAGGTCCCCAATCCCACGTCCGGCAACTCATTCATGTTTACTATTATTAACTAGCGAAAATAAGTGTTTTGCATGCTGATTATTACCTTACATTACCTGAAACGCCCGGAGAACCTTGCTTGTAACAAGCAAAAAGCCAAATGAGGAGGCAAAGTTTTAATTAAATGAGTGCTGGGAAACAAGAGGGCATTTATATTATTGAAGTGTTTGGTTTGGGTTTTTTTGTCCAAATTACAACAGATAAGGTGTGATTTTAACTTCCAAATTTGCAATAGGAATGGAAGATCTATTTTAAAAAACCCAATGCATTACGATTGGGTTGTGGTCGAACCCATGTTTGTGCTGCTCGTATCTGGGAGTTCACGCCTAAGTGGAGTTACCCAAACACATGCATCAGTCGGTACAACTGCGTGTATCCCAAATTAAGGAGTTTTTTTTGTTGGTTTTAAGCTGTTTAAAGGTGCTTGTTCCATTTAAGCGTCATCATGTTCTCGGGTGACTTGATAGGTGAGCCTAGTGCTTGCATACTCCTCGCCAAGTATCGTGGGAAACAGACTTGCCGGGCTACAAGCTTCCCTATAATTCCTATATTTCCTATATGTTTGACCCTCTCCCTATAACTCCCTATAAACTTCCAAAATCCTATTTTCCCTATATTTTTTTCTCCACTAAATAAAAAAAATAATTTTTGCCTGGTTTTTCACAGAATTGATCAAAAGATTGCCTTTCGAGTCTAAATGTTTTCATTACAAGATTTTTAAAAAAAAAAGGCAATACAAATGGGTATCCCCTTTTTTCAATCTTAAATTAGCCCATGGGTGTACATAATATAAAGAGTCGGCTTTCCACGTCCTTTGTCAATTTTAGGACTTTCGGTTTTGATGACTTTGTTTATGCATAATCTTTTGTTTCGGATTAAAAACAGAAATGTTTAGAATCATAGACCACTCTTTGGATATCTTTACAAATAGATGCTATATAGAAGTCATAGTTGGTAAACTCGGACTACACAACAATTATAGTAGAGTCAACCCATCGTGTCACCTCTAGTACTTTTGCCGAAGGTATGGGCATTGAATGAGGGGCATGTGCATGTGTGAAAATTAACATTCAAACGCTAAATCTATTGAAACATGTAGCCCGATTGCAGAGACAAAATCAATTCTATGCTGAATGAACGCATTCAAGTCAACGTACGCGCATTTATAGACTAACTTTCTGACTAATCGCATTTTCTTCAGTGGTATTCATGTTCACAGGGCGTTGAATGTTACGGACTTTGACTGACTTATCCCGTGTTTTTTGGATACGAAAGGAACAAAAAAGCCTTTGCCCTCTCTTCCCCCTCTCTATATAAAATGATTGCATTTCACCAGAAAGGCCGGATTACTTAGATCGTCCTGCAAACAGGTGAATTGAAATCGGGTTTCTTATTCTGCCTCCTCTCCCAACTATCGACGCCTTATCCAAAACTTTTCCTTGGTGACACGATGGCGTTGGACTACTATAATTGCAAAATTTGACTGTTCTCCATGAGGGGTTACTCAGATTTGGTGTGTGGTTGAGGGTGTGTAGCTGAACTTGAACCCTTGACCATTCTAGAGGTAATTTTTGTAAAAAAAATCCACATTCTGAGGATTTTGCTACAAAGTACTTTTTTTTGGGGGGGGGGGGTCAGGCACAAGCCCCAGAAGTTCTTGAGGAAAATGATAACTCTGTACAAAGGACCACAAGTTGGGCAACACAACATTTTGGTCATGAGATGCACGATCTGCAGGTCAAGCAAAGGTCAGGTCCACATCGTGAAATTGTTTAAAATTGTCATTTCTGGTTTGCAAGTTACGGCTATGACCATCACACTGCTAAAAAAAATACCCAGCCCAAACTCATACAGGTTTTACACAGATTGACCCTTATTTTTATATATGTCGTGCAATTCCTTAGCAAAATGAGGATATGTTCAGTCGTGCTCAACACGAACCAATGGCCCAAAATACACAGATTATACACAGATTGACCCTCTAACACCCCCGCATTACCCTTGCCACCTTTTATTAAAATCTATAAATAGCCACCAAATTGTACAAAAAAACCACTGGCTAAGGACTTGGGTTTTACACAGATGACCTTTTAATAACCCATGTGACTTGACCTTGTTTTGAGAAAAAAACTTTCACAGAACATCCAGTGATACAATGGATTCAGTGCTGGATATTGGCATAGGTGTTACATAAAAGGTTGATAAGATAGAGGGTATAGCAGATGCTATTACAACTTCTAAAATACACAAAACTATTTGTGTTTGCAGAAGATAGCATGGAAGGCAATGTACAATTGTCCACTGTTAAGTGTGAGGTTCTCAATTGTATCTAAAATTGGAATAATTTAAAACTTCAACCTTATTGCAATTTCCACAAAACAAACCTCTTTGACCTATTGCGATATTGGGTCCACAGTCCAAAATAAGGTCAAAACTCAAGGACTTAACTTAGGATAGAGTCATAATTACACACTGCAAGAAATGTTGATTCCTCAAAACAAATACAAATAGGATAGGTGCACAGTCGGTAAGCAGTTCCACCTCATTATTTAAGTCGCAACAGATGGGACTATTCATAAGATAGGCAATACAGCAGAGACTGTTGGCACATATCTTTCTAATGAATTAAAATTGCTGCTTATATACAAGGGAAAGGCGCTGACATTCCAAGTAAAAATACATAAAAAACCCTATATTTTCCCTATAATATTTTTTTTTTTTTTTTTTTTAATTTTTTAGGTTTTTTCTTTTTTTAATTTTAGACCTATATTTTGCAAGGGTTAATTGGTAGCCCTGGCTTGTGGTTTTGATGGTAGAAGTGTAATGGCAGGTTAGTGATAGTGACTCATCCAATCCCTTTCACCAATGCGGGCCCAGGTTCAATTCCTTGCGGAGCCAGTATCGTATGTGAATTTGGTTGCCAGTCCAGTGGTCCTCACTGTTTTCTCGAGAAATTTGTTTTCCTCCTGCATCAAAACTCGGACTTCTCCCATTAAAGCCATCCTGTTAGTTGGATTTACTCGTTTTGTGAAGTAGCATTAAGCAATCCACAGTGGCACCCTGAGCAACTTTGGTTGGATTTTGTTGCGCGTTATAAGAATTTTTTTTTATATTATTAAAAGTATTTATAATGCATGGTACAGTGACCTATCATTACTGGGGAATGGTGATGGTTAACCATCAAAGGCAGTTTATTATCGCTATCTTTTCGGAAGAAATTGATTGGAAGCTAAATAAAAATATAACATTGGGTAAGTGGGGGAGGTGATCCCACAGATGATCTGAAAAGCATCTTTAACTTGCTTGTCAATGCTTCTGCATTGTAAAGTACTATACATAGTTCAACCAGAGGAGATTTATTGGTTCCGAAACCTATGAAAAAAAAATGTGTAAATCGTTGTACTTGACCAAATTATACATAATTTCTTATTTACGGTCAAATGTAAAAGGTCATTTAAAGGAGCATTTTGTGCGATGCAGCCATTCTGCGTTTAGGTTATTGCTCTAGCACAGCCAGGGGTCAATTTGGGGGACACAGGGGAGAGGCGGTAATCTATTTGAAATGTTACCATTCCTGTGAAAGATTTGGGTATAATGTCCTCACAGGACAGTTGTTTGAAAGTCTTCATTTATTTTGGACAAAACCAGAATAAAACAAAAGAATTATCGCCGGCGACCAGTTTTGACAACTGATTTGGATTATTTAGTCACTAAACTACGTACTTGGGTAATTTTAACACTTTCATTGCGGCAAATTTTTTTCTTAAAAATCTATTTTTTCACATCTTTGCGAGAAGGAGTAGAGGGCGCTGGTAACAATAAAAAATCATGACCTTTGTAAGCCTATATGGCAAGATTCCCGCAACGGGATTGGTTGATTTTTGCAGAGTAATAGCTCTTGCATGTCTGTACTCAAATAGCCACTGCTAAACATTGTTCTAAAAAAAAGCAATTTTTATGGGCTAAAATGCTGTGAAAAAACACCCCATCTATATGTTCAGCTCGAAGTATGAAGTAGTAACGCGGGCGTATATATTGAACCGACTTTCAGCGCAAGCAGATAGGTAAAGCACAAGCGCATGCTCATGAAAGGAGGGCAGTGAGGTGTACGCGTGCGTCGCCACTTCATCTTCAGACGAGACAAAGTATATGAAAGATTTAGATGAAAGTTGGTCACATATGGAAGTATGGATTTTTACAAATTAGAAATTTTCCTTTGGATGACTAAAATAAATCCACTTGCAGAAGAGTATGGTAGACTTAAACAGGGGAGGTGTATAATAATCGGATAGCCTACTTGGGTATTTTCAATTTGAATCAACAACTCCTATCTCTTTGTACAGGAGCTTAGCATTGTTAGTTTCTTAGCGTATCCACAAGTCATGTTATGGCTTGTGGTGGTTTCAGAATTTGATGCACTGAGGTGTGTTGATCGGACCCCCCCCCCTCCCCCGTCGTATCCATGATATGACGCTCCTAAATGACCCACTATTTGAGGCTGGGGCAGATCGGGAACAGTCAGGGTTTTAACCCTATCTATTCGACATGACTGCGATGTACATGTACAGTGTGACTCTCTGTTACATGGGACGAACGGCTTAACGTCCCCTCCGAAGGACTAGATGCTTTCATGGTTCACTTACCAAATTCCAAGTGAACCTTGGAGGAGAGCGGTATCTGTATGTAATCAATAGCTGGTATAGATCAAATCCAGAATTGATAGTACACGAATAAATCTCAGCAAGGGCCACGACCACCAGGATGCGAAACCGGGAATATTGTTGTAAATCTGCGCCACAGAAAGCAAACCCTAACGCTAGGCCGCTCTCCCAGTAGATTGTGATTCTTTATCAATCCATGTTGAATGGAAGAATGCGCGTGCCTTGCACATGTTGCAGAAGTGCAGTTAAGTGGGACGGTAAGTCGACGCACTGTTTGTCAAGTTTGGAACTTTTGAATACACGCAAGGGCACCAGGCTGAAACCTCCAAAGCAAAAAAACATGCCGAAACTACCATTTTTTACCTTGGATTTTTGGTTTACAAAAAATTTTCTGTGGAATTGTCAACGTTCTGGATATGGAGACTATTCTCCTCTGTACACTAAATTGAAAAGATTTCAGAAAGATTTTTGTGTTGAAAGGGATTCAAACAGGGATTATAGAGTGGTTCATCACAAATAACAATATTATTATATTCATTCGGTGTATTTTTATTCTGCTTGGGTAGGGACACATGGATGCATCGTTGTTGATTGTGATGAACCGCTCTGTATAACATGTGTGAACCCCAAAATCACTCCTCAGTGGAAAGTTTAGGTTTGTTCATTCAAGGGGTAAATATAAAGTAGATTGGCTAATTGCTCATGGTATATAGCGGAATGCCTACCTATTAACCAGGAGAAAGACAAACATTTATAACCACATCTCGAGTACAAAAGGTTTTAGTGATTGAACCTGTAGACAGCCTGAGAGGACCCTTGGATGTGATTCTTCAAAGGTGCAAGAGAGATTTGTGAAAATCCATATTTTCGAAATATTGTCGTGGTTTAATACAAATTTTACATTTTTTTTAATATTTTTATATGAAATCTCTCGTTGCACCTTTAAAGGTGCTGGTTCCGATTTGTGTATTGTTTCTCCTTCTTGATATTGGGAGCCGGGCACTTGCACATACACCCCATCAAGTACCGGGGAACAACTTGTGGTTTTGATGGTAGAACACAAAAATGCATGTTTTAATCCCTATTCAATACTGTGCTAATATTGATGGTTAAAGAGATTAGCAGCGATAATGCGAGAGTAGCGAAAAAATGTGGAAATGCATGTTTTTAACTTATAAATCAGGGATAAGTATGTACAATTCCATATAACTGCTTCAATGAAGAAACAAACTATCAAATAGTGAAAAAAATTAAGTATTTGAGGAAATTTGTCATACAGTCTCCCGCAAATAGACATAGAGTGAAGATGTCTCAAAATCTGCACTAAACAGCTGATTGGGGTTTACACCAGTACAAAATAAACAAAGATCAATAATGTTTGTGTTTGAGGTCATATTGTATTGATCATGGTGCACAATAACACGCTGAAAATCTGTGATATTCAGCGGGAAAGGCTTTTGTGATCTCAAGTCAGAATTTTGATATGTACGTATAGAAATTACAGAATCAGATAAAAAGTACTGCCTTGCCTTTAATACACGGATTTCAAGCCAACCACTTGCAGGTTTTGTTAGCATATCCATGTCAGTAACAAAAATATAAAAATATGAATTTTGATGATTTTTTCGATGTTTCGGATTAGCAAATCGCTGCTAATCCCTTTAACCACTAAAACAGCGGTTTTGGGTTTATATCTTGGGAATGAAATGGATTTGAGGGCTCAAATTTCAGGACGACAATGAGAAAAATAAGGCCTTTCATCTGATATCCAAATCGATACTACTTCCGGTAAAATCAGGGGGTCCCAAAGACGATCGGAACACACACCTTTAAGTGCTGCAAATGGTGCCTTAAAGAGGAAGTTCTAGACAAAGATAACATGGGTCAAATTTTTAAATTGATCCAATCATGTTGAAAAGTAGACCACATTATTGGTCTAACCATAAAATTCCAAAAAGGTATATAGTTTGTACTATCTATAGCCAAAAGGTTACAAAAAAAAATGGTTTGCAGATTTTTGGTGAGGCTCACAGGATTAAAGTAAGGAAAATAGTTTGATGTCTTAAATGCAAGAAAAAGAAGTCAAAACCAATGTTGTACTCGACCCGATGTGTTACAAATTGTCTGCTAGCTCCAGGTTATTTTTTCCATTATGAGTTGGTTGGAAGAAAACTATAGTGATTTCAAAAAAATTAAATGAGACTCCATACATAAATCCATAGGGATATGATGGTTCAATCCCCGGCCATGTGAAGACTAGGGCCCTTTGTTGCCATCACAAAACTATTGTTGTCAATGGTAATAAGTTACTTTACAGAATCAGCTTACTGGAAACTGATGCATCAGTTCTACAATGGTATGTTAATGATAGAAGGACTTGTCAATCCACTTTGTGCTAATCTCTTATTAAAGTTTGGCCCACTTTTTTGAAATTAAAAATTTAGTTGTGTTATGTGTGCTTCGAAGTATAGAATGCATTATTTCTCCAGTTAGTGTAATAAAGATGATATTTTGAAGTGTCAAGGATTTATGTTATGTTAAATAAAACCATTTAATAAAATAATTGCTGGTGTTTTTCATCCTGATACTTCAACATGAAACATCCAAGCTATCTTAGATGTTTTTAAACAATGTATTTTATGTCACATTTATTTACTAGCTACATTACATGTATGCGTACCGTAAACTTTTCTACTTGTGTGGACCATTAGAAATATTTCCTCTTACTATCACGGTGAATGGAATGAATGGAAAGGAACTAAAACTTTTAATGAGGTCTCACTATTTGAAATCTACTATATGTAATGCTACAGCTTCAACACGGTGGTACTGACTTTTAAGGCACATATAGAGCACATGCTCTCTCTCCTTAATCACTCTCCATGATCACACCAAGGAGTGATTTGAAGCTTCCTGAGAATCCGATCCATAGTCTGTCAGGTACCATTGTGTTTGACCATTTTATGGATCTGATCTTAAAATGGTATGGCAGGGATAATTAAGTCCTCTTGCAAGGACACATGACATGTCAAGTTCATATTTCTTTAGATCGTCTTGATTCCTTTAATTTTTTTAATTTGCGTTTTGCTGCTCATCTATTACTCCCTTAAAAGTTCCAGCGAGAGTTTATTGGTGCTCTCCTGATCATTTGTAAAAGTCAGTCCCTGCCTTCAATTTACTTAACCACCAGGAAGGTTAGACCATAATGGGTTGGAGGGATAAGAATTTGCAAATATAACATTATGCTGTATCCATTTGACAATTTGAGTTAATTTTTATTTTTAATGGTGTATTTTATAATCCATACATTGCCAAAAACTCATTTTGATTTGATACAATCTGGGCCATTGGCTTAACAAAGTCTGGTGTTCTCAGTGGGAGTTACTTTAGCCCCGGGTTTAAAGCAGCCCTGGCACATTTTCAGAAAATATCAAATTTCTTCAATTGTGCAAATGATATTCTGGGCCATTGGAAGAATAAGATATATATTTTACACATTAAAATAACATACCCAAACCTGATAAGGACATAAAAAGAGGCTAAAAATAAAGACATCCAGGTAAGGGGTAGGCTAAAAACCCTTTTAAAGTTGCCGTAACTTCAATCAACAAAGGCGGTTATTACATGAAATCAATAGACTCTACTCACTGATAGTAAACCACAAAGGTCACAGACGGTCAAACAAGGTGCATGCCACGGGAATCAACTCCGGCGTGGGTTGCTTGTGTCTAACGCCATTTCCGCGTTCTGCTGAATTAATATCAGCAACGACATTAATTATAAAATGTTCGGTTTACATTAAGCACGCGGATTGGGCTTAATAATTCAGGTGTTTGCTATTATATATTCAAGCTTACAACCATGCAAAATGCAATTTTGAAAAATCTAGAGGGTGCACTATTTTTCAAATGTGACAGTTCCCTTGTAAACCAGAGTAATCTTCATAAATAACTCCGTAAGCACGCGCTTTGGGCTAAATATTTCAGTTGAGGGCTAATATCTATATATAAGCTTTACAACATGCAAAATAGCAATTTGAAAATCTAGAGGGCGCACTATTTTTCAAAGTGCTAGTGTCTCCTTAAACCAGGGTTATTCCTTCATAACATTCTCCGAAGTGTGGTATTTTAATAGGTGAGTGGCCTATCCATGAGCAATTTTCCTCATCCTTACAGCACACTGCAGAATCATCACACTCAGCAGCACGTGGCATTGATTCTTTGCCATGCACTCAAAGCTAAAAATAGTCATTTCAAACAGGCAGGTGATAGAACACAAGAAGTCATGTGGTACATACTTTTGGAAGGTTGAATTATTAATGAGTATTTGCATATTTTCAATAAAATGTGATTACACCACATGGGGGTCATGTGATAATTTGAGTACTCCATTGAATTGGTGCAGTAGTATCGTCTTTTGCACAAGGTAACTTTTTCAAGGCATATTTAAAAGCGGGCCAATTCTAAATTTTTGTCTTTTTTTCGTGACTTTGATGAATCTAATAAGATTATGAAAGGTGAGTATGTGTTTATAGCTCTCAAAATGTCAACTTGGGATTCATATTGTGACAAAGAGCTGAATATTCAAAATGCATTTAGTTCTCCCTACCCCCCCCCCCCCAAAAAATAAATGAGCTGGTTTCCAGATCCTGGCATATAAAGGTACGCTGTATTTTTGGGCATTTACTCAATCAGCGATGCTAGAATGAGAGGATTATAAAAAGCTATATTTCGTTTTTCATTGTTAGGATCAAATGTTTCAAAAGAGGAAAGTCTCTAGCATGCCATAAAATCAAACTTAGCAACATGGAGCTGCAGAGTAACTTGCACCTCATCATCAGAAGGGTTACTAGTGTATGATGTGTGGAATATTTGGCAATTTTTTCTTAAAGCAATAAAAGAAACATTTTGAAGAGGGGGCTCTCAATTTTCAAAAAAATGTATGTGTGTCCGTAAAGAGGAGGAGGAATTATGTAAGTAGAATAATTAATGTTGGGGATACCCGAAATTAATTCAACCGGCTGCCGGAAACATCTTTCCAATATGAAATAGTCGGGAGGACAGTGCCATGTACATGTTTGCGCTCATCCATGGCGGTTCCGTCGATTCACAGAAGTCAAGTTGGCTGTTATTTTCATGAGGTGGAATTTATCCCGACTCTGGTAGGCGCAATTTCAAAGGAGAATGACAAAAATTTTTCTGAATTTTTAGCATCTTTGCATTAGTCAAATCTTCTAATTTTGATTATAAATCCCCTTCTTGTACGACAAATATGCAATTTTGAGCATTCCGTTCACGAGTGTACTGGATTGATTGCCAACACAAATTTCAAATATCTCCAAATTTGAAAATTGGGGTGGGGTTTGGGTTTTTGCTCTTAAAAATGTGCTATTATTGCTTTAATATGGATAACTTCAGAGCCATGAATTTTGAAAGTATGTGAAAATATTTGTTCGCCCTTGGGGGGTTTTAACGTGCTCTTAGCACATTGCCATTATGATATTGGTATCAATTGAAAAGATATGACATCCAGACTTAAATTATGACATAATACAGTGTGAAAGTTAACTATAAGTCACCAAAGAGATATAAACAAAAATATAGGCCATTTGAAATGCGTCCAATGACAATCCCGTTCCTCCTTGCCCAAGAAGACTGACGCATCACATGAAACGCTAACTCAGATCGCACATCTTGAAAAGGGTGTCATGCAGGCCGTGTTGGGCCTTTTTCTTTTTTTGTGTCACTGCCTAAGGCAGGGACAGGAGACACCATAGGGATTACTTTGTCCCCTGTAGTCTGTTGTTGATGTCTGTTGATGTGTTGTGGAAAAAGGGGTTAACATTTGCTTGTAATATAATATCCGCATACTTTGATGGATTTAAAACAAACTTCAGTCGTAGATATATGCAACATGGGATCCCGCATTTGCTGATGAGGCAAAGGTCAATCCCAAGGTCCAAAGGTAACTCCAAGGGTCAATGGTCTATGTGAGGTCAAGTTGTAGAGATTTGTTAATGAGGTCAAAGGTCAAAGATGACCTATCATTACAAACCGCGCCGACAGGCAGGAAGCAGGAGACACATGCGGCCGAGGACCGATGTTATTTTTTTTTTACATATAAGCGCTATCCCTAACTCATTTGTATTTAAAGAGTGTGTAATATTTTTTCCAACAAAAGGATATAATTGAAACTAACAAATACACTACGGGTAGTGTAGTGTTACATGAGTTTAAAAGTGAAACTAAATTAAAATAAATCAAACTTCAGCATCTTCAAAACGGCTGCCAAGCTGATTTTCTCTGCAGCATAAAAAACATATGATTCATGCTAGTCGGTATAATAATGGAACTAATTGGCTTCAGTGAGAGAAAGAGAAACAACATCCTTTACCAAAAGATACTGTTTTTTAAAAACATGTTTCAAATGTCTAAGGAGACATACTCGTGCCTACATTGCATCATGTTTTAGGCTTTACTATCAAACTCGTTCTGGTCTTCGCTCATGCAACTTGAGACATTACTCATTTCTGAACCAAAACTGGTCCACAAATATGGGAGGTGCATTAACATCATCCATCTTACACAATAGTTTTTTTTTTCTGATACACTTATGAATTCAGAAACCCTTAATGGAATAAACATGTGCTTTATTCCATGAAGGGTTTTCCCAAATTCATGTGTGTCAGAAAAAAGTGTTTCAAATGGGCCAGGTTACAGAAGAAACTCCCCCTCAAATATCTCCATTTAGCTGCCGTTAAGATCTTCTCACTTGCCACTCCACCATAATATGGAACCACCTGCCGGTCAAAATCCGTACAGCTGATTCAGTGAGTAGTTTTAACAAATTGCTCAAATCTCATTTTTTTCCACAGTAGTTTTTTTTTTTTGTCGCATTCAAGTGGCCGGAGGTAACCAGCTTTTTCAGAGGGGCACATATATTTCCAGGAGGGTAAGATATATTAAATTTGTTAGTATAGTATAGGCCTATGTTGTTTTCACTGCAAATTGGTGCTTGTGCAGAAATTCACTAATTCTTCAGGGGGCAAGGGGGACAAGATTCCCCACAAGGGGGACAGCTACCCCCCCTCCCTGGGGAATAATCTGTGTGGGTGGAAGAAGGTGATAAGTAAATAGGTACCTTTTCAGAAATTCTATCAAACATACTATCAAGTCTTTGGTCAGTGGCTCTTGTAATAGTTGTGTCGCTTGAACAACCCTTTTCCCAAAGGGAAGATGAATTGAGTGAAACTAATACATGGCAGTACACAGATGTCTCACATGGAAGCTATGTACTTGACCATCTTGCATTCCCCAATCCCACAACGAATTTATGTTACTGTGTATTTTGAATTCTATTTTAAAAAATACATTGCTGCTGTCAAAGTGAAGAGAAGACATGTAGGTCCTGGGAAAGCATGTTTCAAAGAATCAAACACTTGCATTTTATGATTTGGTACGTATGCTAGAACAATTATTCCCAAAGTCTTGTAGAGATTAAGGGAGATGACCGGTTAACTGTATAAAGTTTTATCTCGGTAGAATGGCCGGCATCCAAAACCCCATCTGTTAAAGTTTGGTCGATATTTCATCCCGTTTTGCTGTGAGAGCTAATATAAAAAAGTGGTTGATTTCGGTGTCAAATAAATATTTTTCTCTTTCCTATGTCGATTCTCCCTTTTTCGGGTGGCGGGGGGGGGGGGGGGGTTTGGGGACAGCTTCTCCCCCACTGGTTACGCCACTGCCTTGAACAATTTTTAGCCCTAAGATTTCACAGGGTAAATGAGAGAAATAGCTTTCTTTCGTTACAAAATTTGACTACTTCCGTAAATCTGGGGATTAGCAATCCAACCAAGGACCTTTAAGAATGTGTGTGTTTAGCCTATACTCAAGCAGAGGGGTAGCCAGTGGGGAGGGGAACAATTTTCCGCGGACAAAGGTCTGTTTTTTCATGTTGTGCATGCATTGATTTTTGAAAAGTAGGTGATGGAGAGATTTATCACAGGATAATCAGGTGCCAGGGACTAAGTTCGGTCCCCCCCCACTCTACAGATTTTTAATGCGACATTAAAATTGTCCCCAAATGTGTCGTTTTCAAATTCACAAATGTGTGCCCCCCAATATCTCCAAAATCCTGGCTATGCAATTGTACTCAAGATATTTAGTAACAAACTTGTGCCAAGTCTGGAAGGTTTCTGACTGTTATTCTAAGAAAACATGCAAAATTACCAGTTTTGCCTTTTCTCTCTAAATTAAAGTTAATTTTCAAAAAAGTAATTTTTTAGGTTTTTTCTTTTTTTAATTATTAATATTAATAATTACATCGCTCATTTTCTACAAAATCTCTACCCAAAAAGTTTTCGACTTATTTCTGTTGTCACCGTGTAAAGGCTTGACCTCACATTTACAAAACACCTAGGTGTGGGAGTATTCCCAGTACTGAAAGAAGAGAAAAGTGTCAAGTAGGGAGTTCCAGGCAGAGTATTTTGACTGCATTCAACTAACTAAAAGCAATTGTTGCATTGCAAGGCTATGTAGCTAGGATTGCACATGTAGGGCCATTCTCTGATAGTGTTATAAATTAAAAAAGCAAATTTTTCATGTTGCTCAGATTCATTTGCTAGATTAAACCTTGTTTGCCCCCTTAAAGGTTGCTGCAACGATGGAGATTCTTGAGCACCCAGATATTGTTGCCATATTAGTAATTTCATTAAGAGATTAGACATGTATGCAATAGATTCTCTACCTTATATTTGGCTGCAGAAAGAAATGTCTTAAAATAGAGAAAAAAAAAAGGTGGGTGATTTTGATTTGCCTATATTTCAAAACATCCTAAGCAAATTTCGTATTTGCTCCTATACGACAAATTAATAAAATTTCAAATGTTTGTACCAAAGAAACATTTCTCAGCTTAATCCTTTCAGATGGGTATTTTTTTTTTTTTTTAATTTTTTATATTTTTTTACATCAGGGCAAAAAATTAGTACTTTCAATTTTTTAGGGACAATTGATATGACATGGTTTCAGATTTCGACCTGGTTTTACTGCCAAAGTGTATAAAAATGTGGTGAATGGTACTTTACAATGCAAAACAAAACTGTTTTCTAGGTTAAAATTTTGCTAATAGAATCCAAATCTGAGTCAAAAGCAAATGTCAGATGTGTTCCGAGATTTTATCGCCATTTTGGGGTTATTGCGCAATGCAAAGTCCCAGGAGAAAACCTATGGATTTTGACTGATAATGCACATTCTTACTTTGATAATAAAAAAATTCTCAAATATTTTGCAGTTTGACAAAATTTGATACTATATTCTTGTGGGGAATATGCTGGGCATACGATTAAACTTTTCAACAATGTCACCCTTTTCGTTTTTTTTTTCGCGGGGTTCTCGAAACGCCGATTTTTAGGTCGCAAATTTTTGGATTTGAATTAAAAAAAAAAAATTCTCAAATTTTAGACAGGGTAGGTGAAAAAAAGTTAATACCATAATATGTAGGGACTTGCTTTGGGCATAATCGATTCAATTTTCAAGCCTATATAGCTCTTTTAGTTTTCTCGTAGTTCCAATTTTATTGAACATCGATATTTTTTTCACGCACTGGAAAAATCAAGGGGTAGGGGAAACATTTTTGTATTTTTGGAATTATTCCTATACTTGAAATGAAGCAAGTTAGGTATCAATTTGAAGCTGATTAAATTCTGCATAAACTGACAGGTAAACCGTCACTGTAGACCCTTCCTTTCCAGAGATGTTATTGTGTAAAGCAAAATCTTTGTTCGAAAGTGCTAAATTTTTAATGTCATTTGTCATGGGACATGTCAAATTTGAATGGTTGTGGTGTACAAATTATGAAATAATTGATAAAACAAATACTTGAATCCATAAGTTAATACCATAAACTGATATATTAACATTATAAAGGGTCATATATATGTACATTGTAGACTCTTTAAGTATTCAAAGTTGGTAGGTGAAAATTTTTGTCACCCAAAAAGTGCGATTTTCGGACAAAATTGGCCACAAATCAATATTTTGTAGCAAAATGGTGTATGATACAGGGTTTTTGATTAAAAATTCATAATCTACGAACAATTTAACCCTAGAAAGGACATCTTAAAAATTAAACATGGTTATTTTTGCTCAGATATGAATTTTTTCACACTTTGGCACTAAAACCTCAGTCAATTCTGAAACCATGTCATATGTGAAATCTCTCTTTGCACCTTAAAGAATTAATGTTTATTAATATATATTATACTTAGGAGTTATGCTTTCAAAATGATCTAGACTGGAGATTGTAACTTGGCGAGAAAGTATCAAGCAATAAGGCTGATGATGCATAATTCTTGCTTTTCGCCATGTTGCCAGCCCAAATCCGTTCTATAAAATGTGTCCCTGATTGTTACTGAAGAGCGCGTATCACAGATTACATGGCATTTTTATCAGCCTCTATTATGCCCTAATTATAAAGTTCAAAACATGATAATATTAAAGTTTCGCAAAAGTTCTCTGAGCGCATGTCACCAATATTGCAGCCAGATACGTAACCATAATTCGAAGGGATACAAATTTGCCAAAAATAATGGTAGAATGTGCCAATTAATATTTGTGATAAATTGAGCAGATGTCAATGTTATATTATACATGTTTTGCACAAATATCTGGATTTAAAGTAACAGTTTCCAATGAGAGTCATTTCATTATATTTACTGATTCACTATCTAGTCTTTTGGCTTTGAAAGGCAGAGAGTGTTGTCATCTCTATATTGCGGAACTGTTCGAAGTATTCTTCAATTTGGGACAAAATTGTATTATCGCGATGTAAAATTGGTCATACTTATATGACCCATAGTTATTTGCTTAGAGGTGAGCCAGTCCCTCATTGTATTCCTTGTGATTGTGCTCTTTCTGTGAAATATGTATTACTTGAGTGCGTTTATTATGCGCTTATATGTAGAAAATATAATAGTGTCTCAGATTTGAAAACAACATTTCAAGATATTAGGCCTCTTCAGGTGATAAATTCCTGAAAGAGGCTGATCTGTTCAAATTTTTTTAACTTAAATGTTACTAGAATTTACTAAAGTGTATGTTTTATAAAGGTTTTAAATTTGTTTAAATGTGAAATGTATCTTAATGACACAATATGACACAATTGTGTTGAGTTGTCGTATTTGGTCATTTTGAAGACCAAACTTAAACACTTTATCAGAGAATGGCCTTGTATACCCACAACAAATGCGTTTATATGGCACTCTACAGAGAACATAGCACCATGTCGTCGGCCCCGTCACATAGTGACGTATTCAACATTTCGGACTTTATGGAGAAATTTGGCATGTACATTTGTTTTGTACTACTTTACATATTCACCAAGTTTTAAAGTGGCTTAATTAGTAAAATATTAATTAAAGTGACAGGAGATTTTTTTCGGCTGAACTTTGTCTCAGATACTTAGTATCGCTTTTCGTCTGTCTGTCTGTCTGTCTGTCTGTTTGTCGGACAAACAAGTGCAAAAGAAAACAGCAAACTTTTGACTTTCTGTCGTGCACGACAAAAAGTAATAAATCATCATATTATTACATAAAGACGGCGTATTCGGCTTATTCACTTCAGGTGTGATCTAATACATTGGAAAGCATTCCAAATATTCAAAAAACCCGGGTTCGAAAAAAAATTGGGGGCGCATTTTTCTGGAAATCTCATGTCTCTTTAACAAATTATGACGTATTTACAAAACGTTAAATTGTCCGCATCACATAACGATGTATTTTTCGAAAATCTATACTGCGCAGGTCCATAGCATCGTATCTGCATTTTGAAGTATTCGCTGCGTCACATAGTGACGTATTTATGCGACATATTTTGCAGTTTACGGTAAAATTGGTATTTTGTCGTTTTCACATAGTGACGTATTTGCGCAAACGCGTCACATAACGACATACTTGCATGTCGTATTTGTTATTCACATGTTTAAATTGCTATTTTGTTGTTTCACATGGGGGGGTGTTCCCCCCAATTCCACAAAGGGGGAAAAAGGTCCACTTGCTGAATTTTTCATAAAAATGTCTTAAATTTATAGAAATTTTGACACAAAAGTCCACTTTTTGGTGATAACATGTTCAAAAAGAACAAAAAAGGAACATTTTAGGGCATTAGGTCCACTTTTACCAAAAAGGTCCACTTTTTTGAAGTCCTGCACCCCCCCAAAATAAATCCTGTGTATGGCCCTGCCTGGGCCCCTGCAGTTGCA
This sequence comes from Ophioderma brevispina, assembly GCA_023653785.1. Taxonomy (NCBI): domain Eukaryota; kingdom Metazoa; phylum Echinodermata; class Ophiuroidea; order Amphilepidida; family Ophiodermatidae; genus Ophioderma; species Ophioderma brevispina. Next base: position 32,727 of record JAMKCH010085700.1, on the reverse strand, counting down.
ATGTTTTATTGTGAATGTGGCCAAAGGTCACATGAGGTCACCAACATGTCACCCCGCCCTCCTCCACCAAGTTACATCATTGTAGCTCTTAGTTAAGGGGTAACATTTTGACCACAGACACACAGACATTAGGGTTAAAATTTTGACCACAGATACACACAGACATATGACCAGAGTAATCCCTATGTGCCTTCTACAATTCTAGCAGACGACACAAAAAGGGGTTATTGGATAACAAGTCAGCAAAACAACATGGTCATTTGGTACAAGCCGGTCTGAAAAAGGGGGTCTATCCGGCACATCCGGCACATCAGAAGTGCCCCCCCCCCCCGGTCATAAAGGTTGATTTATGAAATGCCCAAAATGGCTATAACCAAAATAATCAAATGTTGATGCCAACGTTCAAAACCAGGATACAGGCAAAAACTACTTTGCTTGCCGTCATTTGGATTTCAATCAAGGTACAACATAAATGCATGCGAAATTATTTAAGGGTGATGGCCCGCCGCCGATTTAAGATAAGAGTGTTCATCTTGATAGATTGGGCCTTCACTCCAAAATCCCATTAGTAAAGTTTTGCCGAGATTACGGCCGATACATGTTAGAATCCCTTTTTAAGCGAGAGCTAAAAACGTGATTTCGATTTTGTAAGCCTCATCGAGTAGTTTAAAATTAATATTGGTCGACCAAAATGGGACACATTTTCACTCATATCTTCAAAACCAAACAACTTTGGCTCTAGATAAATGGTAAATGAGAAAAATAGTAGCTTTACTCTGATACCAAATGGAGACCACTTCGGTTAAAATAGGGGCTTATGGGGACGAGGCTATTAGCGATCGGGCCATGCGACCTTTAATATGTGCATATTAGGCGTTTAAGCTGCCTTCAAAATGCCCATCAGAAGCCGAGGAGAATACCAAGATTATGAGGAAGGTTGTAAAATTGTGGCCATTTTGGATATAGGCAAATTAGGTTAGCTTCTCTGCTGATAAAATACTTGGGAATCTGGATATTCAATTGGGGAACTTATAGAAATATTAGTGTGATTTGGTATTATCAATGAAAACAGTTCCCATTAGGATTTTTGTTGCATAAAATTGATTTCTTGCTGTTTTTTAATTCAATAGGGACCAGATGTTCCATCAGAAAATGATGGGGTGCCAAATTGTAGGACTGCTTCCCCTTCAAGGGGTAAAATGTTACTACAGGGAAAATTTAAAATCGAGTCAAAGTCACTTGTGTTTTATATGTACATCAACATGTGCGTCTATTTTAAAGCATTAGAAAAAGGTTAAGTATTAAAGCGGCATATAGCACCCATGTATTGAGTTCAAGGTCATCTGGGGTTTTAAAAATATAACCAATGCTCAGAATTTGTTGAACTGAAACTGGTGATACTGTTTTTGTTTGTCTCACAGGATCCAAAAATGTATTATTACAGTGTGTGACATTTGGTTGGCTAATTACATAGCAAACTGTAGCCTAAGGGTGTACATGGTTATGGGAGTCACCAAAACTTTCCCAGGATGTCACTCCCAATGGTGACTTATCACAAATCAGCGGTTAAATGCATTTTCTGTTCAGTTATGAACACCAAGGATCAGTTGACACCACTTTCAACAACATCGGAGCATTTACCCCTTTTTGGGCTATACGCTTAAAGTTAACTAAAGATTGAGAACCTAGGCAATACATACTTTTTCTAATCCTTGAGGAGACGAAAGTGTTATATAGAATCATTAAAAAAATTTGACTTGAATTTTAAATTTTAAATAATAGTGCAAATGGTGTAGGGAAGAAATGGCAAGAACATGTCATGTTTATTCGCTTTGATTATCGTATGTATGGATTATACGATATTCAGATATGCTTAGAATCCATGAGCGTTATCTATTTTTTTGCAATGTGATCCAGGCGAATTTACAACCTCTGGATTCACAATCCTTAGGTTTTAAACAATCAGTTGATGTTAATCTACAAAAAAAGTTCTTTTGAGGTAACCTCCCCACTTTTTTACAATGCTTGGGGCTCTGACTATAGTGGCAAAATGTTTGATATCTGATTTGGCTGCAAAGGTTAGATCAACTTTTTATTGATGACATTCCTAAGTTATGACTTGTTTTGTAACAAGAAATTGGTAAACTTTTGAGGCTTAGTCTTTCCCTGAAGAGTAAATTAGGATTGGTTCATATTTCTTCAAATATGACAGACCATTGCCCTAGCTTGAATCCTAATTGTGTTGCTTATTTCATAACCAGCTTTCGATCTCCATTCTTTTGTATTTACAGTACAACTCAATGAATTTGTTTATGGTCAGGCTGAGTTAAAAATTCCTTTATCTTTTATTAGGACTCATCCAACCTGAACAAGGGGGGCAGGTCCATATTAACTGATCAGTCAGCATTGGCTAAAAATACCAATTGAATTGAGATATTGTCGGTGACTAGCTCTGTATGAAATGATTGGAAAAAGCTTTGAACCAATAAGATTTGAGATAAATTCAAGATGACTATTCATAGCATTCTGTTACCAAGCCTTGCTGTATATAACCCAGGGCATCTGTTGGTGTTTCACTTTTAATTTTGGAAAGTGTTTGGCTGAACTTACAGCATTTGTTAACTTTTGCAACTTCTTGAAGTAGGGATTGGATTACATTGTGCACAGCAGAGTCGACCATATTGACACAGATAGAATCTCAAGATCTTGAACTGCAGGTGGACTAAAAGGTAGGCAGTAGTCATTAAAGGCTCTATCAGCAGAGTGGACCATATTGACGCACGTAAAATCTCAAGACCTGGAACTGCGGGTGGACTTGGACGTTGTAACTAAAAGGTAGGCAGTAGTCATTAAAGGCTCTATCAGCAGAGTGGACCATATTGACGCAGATAGAATCTCAAGACCTGAACTGCAGCTGGACGTGGACATCATAACTAAAAGGTAGGCAGTAGTCAATTGATGTAGTGATTTTATAAAATATGATTAGCTGCTATACAGTCGATCCAACCTAATAAGCCCATCCCTCTATAGTTTTGTGCTGTGACAATTGTGTGGAATAGGGTGAATTTCTTCAGTTTTAATTGATAGTATGTGATAAGCCTGTCACAATATAGGATTTGTCTCCGCATCCCCAGCAAAAATTAGGACTGAGCTCAAAATGCATGATTTTGTCATTATATATATTTATATCACTAGCTCTTACGCTAGGGCAAAATTCTCTTTTCATAAACAGATTTTTACGTTAGGGCGAAATTTTTTTCGCCTAACGTTTACCTTTTTGCGATTTATTCCGTCAGAACAAAAAAAAAAAGAAATGAATATTAATTTATTGCAAATGAGCGATAATCTCATTAGCTAACTAGAAACATGAATATTAATTAATAGCATAATAAGAAAGGCTCATTCTAGACTATCAATTATTAAATTTTCGCCCTATGGTTCAATCTAGGATATCTACTATCTCTCCATATCTATATATAATATCATATATATACATATATATATAACCTCCTAGTAAACAGTAATTAGTTCAGTTGACTATCTTTGGAGTTAAGAGTGCTCAATCCCATTACAGGAGATGCCGTACATAAATTACAAAGTATATACCTCTGTAAAGGCAACCGTTTACTCTGAGTTACACGGCATACCCTCACTTAGATCACAGGGTATCCGATCTACCTACGGATGATGACTCATATTCGTGTCTTAACCAGAATAAATGTATTTATAATGCCGTGGTGTCCACGACTGACACCACGGAATGCCCCACTGAAATGCTCAACCACCATTCGTAGTGGTTGAGCAAGCACTCTCGACTATTTGGAAAAGTACAGAACCAGTGCTGGAAATGCCCTCATTCGTGAACACCACGGGCATGTATATAACATCATGTCTTTGGTTAAGAGCACTATGAGTCCATCATCCGTCTGTAGATCGATACCCTTTGATCGTAAGTGAGGGTATCCGTGAAACTCAAGAGTAACGGTTGCCTTTCCAGAGGTCTATACTTTGTAATTTATATATATATATATTATATATAATATAAATATATATATATATATTTGCAAACTTTTCGTGAACAGAACCATGATTTTAAAAATCACTGATTTGTTATGAAGCTTTATTATTTCCCCTCATACATCAGAATTTGTACCTCGACGCAAGGGTTATGGGGACATCCATTTGGATCGACTTAAAGTTTACTTTATCGTGAACCAGTATGGTTGATTAAGCAAAGGCAGAATAATTGTTTATGTATGGGAAACAATCCCGAGGGGTCTTAGATTTTGGTCGGTACCCATGCTCGTTTCCAAAAAAAAGTGGACTAGCTGCGAATGCGGGACTACCGCTAGGGTTCAAATCACAATAATCAAGTTCTACTCCCGCTAGGGGATCACTTCAGTTTGTGATTGTGGACTGGTTCAACGATACAAAGGGAAATTAAGCCTAACATATCAGCAAATAACCCTGAGTGTGTATTTTTCTTGCAGGAACTAGCAACAAACTTTTTTCCTTTATCTTGGTTATTTTAAGTAATATTTTGTTATTCCATATTGAGAACAGGTTCCATAAGGGGTATAATTTCCTTGCAAATCGGTCCCATTAGGGATGTATTTTCACAAACTTGTATAATTTCACCAAAACTGGTCCCTTTAGGGCTATATTTCACTGAAAATTTGTCCCATTAGAGGTCCCTTTCAGAACCCGCTGATGAGCATGGGTACCCAACAAATACCTGATACCCCCCCCTATAGGTAGCACAATACTTTTTTCTTTACATCTGGTTATTTAAATGTATATTTTTATTCACATATTGAGCAACAGGTCCTGAAGGGGTATAATCCTTGCAAATCGGTCCCTTTAGGGATGTATTTTCACTGAAAATTTGCATAATTCACCAAACTCTGGTCCGCCTGGAATGAGCACAGGTACCCAACAACTACCTCCCGGGTAACAAGTCAAGATGCGGGCCAAGGAGCTTCCAAGCCAAGGTAGAGGGCCTGCATCCTCACAATGCTAAATGTCTAAGGTACTTGTACAAATGATGCATACAGGGATGTTCATGAAAAAGGATGTATTTTTCTCATTTTTGTTGGTATAATCAATGACCCCCAACTTTTCTAGGTCAATATTGTATATAGATAAACCTTCGAACATTCTATTGGTCTAAACCGACATGAATGCAAGAGAAATTGTATCCTCCAAAATCTCCTTCTGTCACTATTAAAGGCCCGCTCTGAGATTTCCCGTGGAGGGCGCCCTCAATTTCCAAACGCATCGTGTTTTTTGCATGTAATCAATGCTCCCCCGGCCATACACTAATCACTATGAAATGCTAAGCTCAAATCGAATGTCCTTCATTTTAGAAAATCACACTTTTGTTATAACATTACGGATCCTGGATTTTTATTATCCCAAGTATCCTATGCACGCAATACTATACATAACATGATAATGTTTACTACTCAAAACGAAATATCAATTCATCTCAAACTTTGGAATTCTGCTTTTGAGGTTATATCTTTAGTTCTGGGTGGCCATTTTTAAAGGCACTATCAGTGATTTGCTAAATCATAATCGAAAAAAACATCAAAAATCATTTTGGATGTTGTAACAAGTAAAGGTATTCTAACATCCCTGCAAATGATAAGACCAGAAAGCCACCTAATCAGGACAAAGCGGAGATTTATCCTTACTGTCCCGTTCGGACACTTACTACAAACACGTAATTCAATGGAGGATCGTATCTTGGAACACTGCCGTTTTCATCCTTTTCTGTCATTCTACAGCTGGAAAAGTTCTTAATGAGAATTCTACAGACTTATCCTCACTTTGAAGCTTTCCTGTAAAATTCAAATATTTTTCAAATCACTGATAGTGTCTTAATTATTACACAAAAAAATTATCTTTTGAAATCCTGAGTCGCCTTTAATGAATACTTTGGATGCATAGTTTAAAACATTTTATGATAAATTTATACATTTTAATTTATCCCAATGGAGCATTGGCGGCAAGGAAGATCGAGTGGCTAAAATATACCATAAATAGACTGATTTCGTCTATTTTGGCAAAGTGGGTGCACACTTGATGTGCACTTCTAGTTTTGGTGGGTTTTTTTTTTTTTGTCTCCTAGAATAAGGTGATGGAGTAGCATTTTCAGTGATAGCTTATTAATATTTTGATCAGTTATTTTGTGAATTTGATCTTGTACAATCTTTTTGTTACACATGTATAAGTTGGGTGTGATGTTGTCATGCATCTCTGCATTAGGGCCATCATTTTGTTTGTGTCTCCTTTATTCTTATACATATAAAGTTGTGACACCGAGGATAACATGTGCATTTCAAGACTGCACAACCTTTAATTGCTGTGACAATGCCCTCTGACTAGTGGCGTAGTGCGGTGGGGCAGAGTGCCCCCTCTGAAAAAAATCTTGAGGGGAAATCGGGAAATAAAACACGGATATTCATGTTAAATCAGCCCCTTTTTGGATTCTTTTGCCCTGCAAGTTGGGAAATTTTTGCTTGTGATCGGGACATTTGTCACACCTACATCGGGACATTTGTTGCATGAAAATTTTCATCAAGGAGAGGAGGGGAACATGAACTTTTAAATAGAAAAATCTCATAAAATCAGGGGGAATGTGAAACTTGAATGGAAGCAAGGGGGAAACACGGAATCTTCACCCAAAATAAGTTGAAATCCTCTATTCCCCAACATTAATAATGACCATTCCCTTAGAAAGCTTACTAATGTATTAAAATCATACCTGAAATAAGCCAAAAATGACATATTTTAAAAAGTAAAGTCTCGTGCCGAGCCAGCTTGTGCGCGGAGTGCCCATCTTTCTTTCCTTAGCGTTTGGGCCAGACTCCTCCGCATTATTATTTTTGCTGTGGGGGGTTCGCCACTCTAACCGCACAGCGAGTCTGTTATTCCAGCATTGAAATAATGCTGGTCTCCACACCCATTTATACACCTGTGTGGAGAGGAGTCATTAAGGTAAAGTGCCTTAATCAAGGCACAACACGTGGCCGCAGCGGGACGCGAACCCACGACCATTGGATTGCGAACGAGCGCTCAATTTACGGACCACCATGCCCTTTTTTGACATCTTTTCTATGTACTACAAATATGATTCAGGATATCTATTGCAAAATGGCCATCCAATTAGGACAGCAGGCGAGTTTAAAACTAGATTTAGGATTTGCTGTCCATAAACATAGTATTTTTCTCAATAATGTTTGCGTCAGAACATCTTTGTAGCCTCAGAAATCTTTAGACTGAACAGAGTACAGAAAGATCTTAGACCAGGATTTATAATCTTGCAGAGTGCGTACTTGCATTGTGGCGATGCCCCAGGGCTTTTACAGTGCACTCCTGAACCGTAAGTTCTCAATATTCAATCCAAAAACTTGTTATGTAGTACAATTTCTTCTGCAAAACATTAATTTCTCAATTATTCAATCACAAAAACTTGTTATGTAGTACATGTATTCCATGAAGCCGTTCAAGTCCCTCAATTATTCAATCGCAAACTTGTATAATGTATAATGGTATTCCATGAAACCAGTAAAGTCCTCAATTATTACTCACAAAAACTTGTATGTAGTACAATGTATTCCATGAAACCATAAAGTCCTCATTATTCACCAAAAACTTGTATGTGTACAATTTACAAAGAGACACTGGCACATTTGAAAAATGTGCGGCCATCAAGATTTTTCAAAACGATATTTTTGCAATGGTTTGTTAAAGGCTTTTATTTACAAAAGCCCTCACCCGAAGATTAAGATTAAGACCAAATCAGAGTCCTTGGGTAAACAGAACCTTTATATTTAACGTCCCGGCGACTTTAATTCACTCAGACTACGAAAAGGGTTGCTAACACAAAACATGCACGCCGTATGCATGTTTCCCCTCGATGCACACTTTTTGATCTGTCTATAACCTTTGTGTGTTTAATATCATGAGTATAGTCAAAAATATTCATGTAATATACACATTTTGTTGAGTAAAGTTTATGGAAAACTTAAAAGTTAGCCTACAAATTATTACCTGGATGTCTTTGTCTTCTTTAGCCTCTTGTTAGTGTCCCCTATCTGTTTTGGGGTATGTTTTTTATGTGTAAAATATTCTCCTGTTCTTCCAATGGCCTTATACTATCATTGAAGCAAATTGAAGAAATTTCATATTTTGTGAAAATGTGCCAGGGCCGCTTTAAATCACAAGAACTTGTATCTATAGTGCAGTATTTTTCAGCAAGTTTTGAACTTTAAATTTTAGGGGCAGTATTGAAAAAATTACCCAGGCTTCCCTGTTCAAACAATAAAGTGAATTTCGTCTGGCCTTGCTGATGAACAAATCAATATAATGCGAAAATGAAGAGTGAACGCAACAACCTTTTATCGTTCTGGGTAACAGATAGTCATGTGGGTGTTTTGTACAGTCTATAGGCATCAAAATATGTAACTTTCGCCTTTCTTTCAAATTCTGTACCCTGACCCTTTGCATCGGTAATCTTGAAGGTTTAGTTAAAATTGTGTTTTGGCTGTAGTGAACAATATCCAGTTAGATGAAGCACCATCCGGCAAGGGGCATTTGGGGGTAATTTTAACAGAATAGCAACCAGGAAATACAGTTGTCAGTGTCCAAAAAGGTTATTTGGGGCAAGAGGTGCTGTCTCCATATCTATATATGGGTTCTGTTGGTGTGCCTGTTAAAGAACTTAAAGCAATAATAGCACATTTTTTTAAGAGTGCCCCCAAATTTTTCACAAAAAGAAATGAGATTTTCTGATAGGTACAGTTTGCATTAGTAACGGGCTAGTAAAATATACCTGTGACTGAATATTTTAATACTTATTAGGTCTCTTAGGTAGACACAATAGCCTTGTTCAAGGCTGTTGCTAAGAACCGACAAACTTGCATTTTTTTTTATGACATTTATTATTCAATTATTTTGATACAATGTGTTTACCAAGGTTGAATCAGTTGCTTTAGCATTGAAGGGACCTGTCTGGAGAGGAGAGATTCAATAAAAAATAATAAATTGGTAGACTCATTGCTGGTCTGTTGGGCACCAGGATCTAGGAGCATGCTCGGTCTGGTTATAAAACCACACATACCTATTGTGGGTAAGGGGCAGTGACATGCACTACGCAGGGCAACAGCCTGGTTCTAATTGCTTTGTGGTTTTAATCTTCCTGTATAAAATCATATCAATTTTTTTTGCAAACCCAATGCCCAGAAAAAAGCTTACAGATGGAACAAAGCGCTCTGCCTGAATGGAATTTATTGAACTTCCTATTGGCAAGGAGGCAAGCACATGATACATAGGCCAGGTGGAATTTTTGCCATGGTATTGCTATTCCTTAGTTTTAGGATGGGGAATATGCTACATCTGCATGATTTATGGCATTAATCTGATCTGACATTATTTGGTATCAGACGTGTGAAACCAGTGAATTTTTTTTTTTTTTTTGGTGGGCAAGTTTGGTAGAGGGCTTGAACACGGCTAGGTCGAAAGGATGACTCTTTATTCATCTTCCCTGGAGCTGCCAGCACACACAAGTGTGAAAAAAAACGTTGGCAAGGAACGCATTTAAAACCGGCCGACCTCTGTATTAGCTAGAATGGCGCTCTTCCAAAGAGTTATCAAGCCTGGGTTGGGAGAGGGTGAGTGATAGATATCCATGAGGTCTGAAGGTGTCCACGCTTCCCAGCGGAAACCCTATACCGCACCACAGATACTTAGCATAGCAGCAGATATGATATAGTTTGAGGAGTCGGTTTTGCTGAAGGTTGCCCCCATATTTTATATTGTAACTGAAGGGTTGACGTAGGGCACGGGCGGTTTGAAATTTTAATAAATCTAATGCAACGCACCTGATCAAAGGGTGAATGGCAGTAACGATTAGTACAGTAGTAATAGTAGTGCTGTGAAACATGTGTGGAGGGTGAAAATGAGAAAACATTTCAAGTATAACCCTTCAACTGGACAGAAGAAGATTTACAATTAACATCAGATAACAACCACGATGATCGTATCCCTCTTGTCATAGCTATCAAACCAGTAACATTCCAGTGCGGACATCATTGTTAAAACTTTACAGACTTCGCAAAGTAGCCCATCCACTAAGATACATTTTCACTGGTTCCCTCAAATCACTGCAGATCATCGTAAAACTTAACCTGAAAGTCGCATTGTTCGTTCCTCTGACCCCAACCTTCTGGTACTTTGGAATTAATAGACCTGGTGCACAACTGTGATCAATGTTCTTCCCACCACGGGAATTGGGATTGGCTTAATGGGGTTTGTTCACCAATAACATCAGCCATTCACTGCCTTCAAAGAACTGGTAAGAGGGGTGTGATAGAGTACGCCCTCCCATGTTGGGTGATCCGATGCATAGCGGGTTTTTGAAGAAAGGTAAAACAAAAACAGCCATTGCTGTCTTACGGAACATAATGTTCCATTTGTTTTAGACAAGCAATAGTTCCTCTTTGCGGGTGTGCAAAAGAAAGCGTACGAGGTTGTAAAGTGTTTGCTATCGTTTTTAAACAAATTCCATAACCAATCCAATTTGAAAAAGAAGTTGGGAAAACAACAGGAGTTTCTCCAGTTTTTGAAAAACTCAGAGAGATAGCTCTTGTAGGACGCGTTTCGATTAAACTATGATCAAATACTTGATCTATTTTGTTATCTCATCAAGCTACTTTTTGCTAGCTTAATTTGGTCTTTCTAACTGGTGTTTTGGTAATATTTTTGTATGAAAATAGCATTAATCACTATCATTTAGGCACAATGAATAGGTATAATGTCATTTAGTGTGCAAGTAGACCTTAAAATAACCACAAGATGCAAGCCGATGGTTTAATACATTAGTTTGTTATTAGGTCAACTTTTGTGACAAAAAAGCTCAAAAATTTTTGAATTCATGCGTGCGAATTTAGAAAGAATTGGATATTTTATCTTTTGTGATAATCATTTATGTAGAGATAAAAGCTTTCATCAGTATTAAGCATGTTTTAAACTCATAACGCAAAGCCTACTTGGACGTTTTAGTACAAGTAAAGAGGGTTGCGGAGATGGACCCTAAAGGGGAATAGCTTTAGAGGTCGGTGAGAGTACAATAGATTTCATTTTGTTGTTTGACTAGAGTCAAGGCTTAGAGGTTGGTTTTTCTATGATTTCAGGTTGTAGGATTCTGTATTTTGTTAAACGGTTTATGCCTAGACCGACCTCTATTCATTGTAGGCCTACTGAAATGTTTGTAGGCAAAAACAAAATAAGATCTCGCAGAAGATTTTGTGAAGTCATCGATTATGAGATCATAAAGTATAAGTGTAGGCCGGTTTAGGCTTGGGGTTAGTATGATTTAGGGTAGAGGACCTTGTAATTTAATTAGAGCCATCGATGTGAAATGATAGGCTGACTGAGGTTTTGTAGGTCTATCGGTTTACATAATGGCATTCTGATATTTTTTGACTGGTTCAACTAGTCCCATCATTTCACCATTGCTGGCTCCAATTAATTACAAGGTCCCTCTTACCCTAAAATCATACTAAAACCAAGCATAAAAAAAAGGGCCTACACTTTATACTTTATGATCTTCAAATCTAGGACTTCACAAATCTTGCTGCCGAGATCTTATTTTGGTTTAGGCCTACAAACATTTCAGTAGGCCTACAATGGATAGAGTCTCGGCATATAAACATGTTTAACAAAATACGAAGTCCTACCAACTTGAAATTCATAGAAACAACCAAACCCCTCTAAGCTTGGATCTTAGTCAAAACAACAAAAATGAGCATTCCTATTGTATCTACTCTCATCCGATCTCCTAAGCTGGGCTTAGGGTCCATCTCCGGCACCCCTTACTTGTACTAAAAAGTCAAGTAACTAGGCTTTGCTTTAATGAGTTAAAAACATGCTAATATGATGAGAAGCTCCTTATCTATATCAGTAAATTTTATAACAGAAAGATAAAAATATCCCCATCTTTTAAATTCTGCAATCATGAAATCAAAATTTTTGATTTTTTAGATTTTTTGTCACAAAAAGTGGACCTACATAACACTAATGTATTAAAACATATGCTTGCATATTTGTGTTATTAAGGGCTACTTACACACTAATGACATATGCCTATTCATGTGAGGACCTAAAAGATAGTGATTAATGCTCTTTTTCATCAAAAATATTACAAAAAACACATGTAGACCCAAAATTAAGCATAGCACAAAGTAGCGATGAGATTTAACCAAAAAAGATCTAGGTATTTGATATAGTTTTAATCGAAACGCGTTCCTACAATAGTATTTCTCTGAGTTTCTAAAAACTAGAGAAACTCCGTGTTGTTTCCCAAACATTCTATTTCAAATTGGATTTGTTATGGAATTTGTTTAAAACTCTATAGCCAAAACTTACAAGCCTTGTATGCTTTCTTTGCAAACCCGCAACTTTAGAGGGAACTATGCTTGTCGAAAAAAAATGGACATGAGTTCCATGAAGCCAGAAAATGGCTGTTTTTACTGCCTATTCCAAAACGTAGGCCTATAGGGATAAGCCGAACACAGGATTTGAGTAACTCTCTAACCCCCTCTTACATGATTACTCCATTCACAAACTATACTTCCTCGGCTTGGAGTAGTAGAAACACAAGAAGAATATGCGCCGGCATGCTCTCCTGATGACCTGGTCATTAGCGAAAGGAATCTGTGTTGTTACCCAAAAGTATAGGCCTACCCTTTGAAAAAGGAAAGAGATTTTGTTCAGTAAAATAAATCATCATGGCAAAACATTTGGTCCACATTTATCTAATGCTTTGATTTTGTCAAAAACTACATGGGCAAGTTCAAAATTAATACCTCAAAATATGGTTGCAATGGCAACTAAAGAGAACCAGGACCATATTAGCTCTTAAATTTTAGAGCCTCTATCGATATTTGACTTGTATAGTTCTAAAAAAAGATGAAGAAGTGTAAAATGTCAGTTTCGGAAAATCTAACCTAGCGGATTAGCTTACAGTTTTTTTCTAAACTGGGAGCATACACCAACAAAGCTCTCTACGCTACTTGCAAATCCCGCACAAAAGGGGGGACACGAGTATTTGTCAAAAAACCAACATGGAAACCAATTTTTTTTTTTTTATGGCCATGGAATTGACAAAAAAATGGTTTATTTACCTGCTCTTCCAAAATGACAGGCGTAGGATAATGAACATGAGAGTGCGTAAATCTATAACCCCTTTACCACAACCTGTGCTCAATGTTCTTCCCGCCACTGAATTGACTGGCTCTATGGGGTTTGTCACCACATAACATCAGCATTCACCTGCACTTCAAAGAACTTCAAAAACTCCCTTGAAATTGATTATAAACTCTTCAAGTTATAAAGATGACATTTTGGGTTTCAGTAAACATTCTGAAGATGTAGCAAACCCAGTTTTAAAAATGGAGGCACACTTTTCTGTTAATGTCCTCATGTCTCTTTAAAGTCTGGTGCTACACATGCACTATCACACATTATTCCTAGTAACACATTCCAGAGTGCAGTGCAGAATTCCAATCACACTTCAACTTCCAGGTAATTAGTTTTGTGTAATATAGTATTATTAGTGAGTGTGGTAGTTCTATTTTTTAAAGGGAAAGGGGATGCAATAAGTATATATGGGGTGTGAAGGTGTTGGAGCATGCAATGAAAATTGTGGAGAGGGTTTGAGAGAATAGGATTCGACTAGTGGAAGTGGATGAGATGCAATTTGGGTTTATGCAAGGGAAGGGAACGATAGATGCAGTGTATATTTTGAGGAGGTTGCAAGAGGAATGTCAAGCTAAAGGGAAAAAGTTGTATATGCATGTGTTTTGTAGACTTAGAGAAGGCATTTGATAGAGTACCGAGGAAAGTAATGGAGTGGGCGATGAGGAAGAGAGGGATACCGGAAGTAATGGTTGGAGCTGATGAGTTTGTATGAAGGTGCAAAGACAAGAGTTAGAGTGGGATCTGATTTGTCTGAGGCATGTGAAGGTGGGTGTGCATCAGGTTTCTGTACTTTCGCCATTGATTTTTTGCAATTGTGATTGACGTAGTTACGGAGAGTGCAAAAGAGGGTTTGATGAGTGAGATGTTGTATGCTGATGACTTGGTTTTGATGAGCGAGACAATGGAGGGACTGTAGGAGAAGTTTTGGAAATGGAAGAAGGCTTTTGAGAGTAAGGGTTTGAGCGGGGTGGAGAGGGAGGTGGTAGTGAGTAAGGTAAACCCATGTGGTGTGTGTGTGGGGAGAGGGTAAAAGCAAATTCAGTGTGGTGTGGGAAATGGATCCACAGGAAAAGCACATTAAAGATGAAGAGAGTGACCCCAAGTTTGGCAAGAGATTTTATGTGTGGGAGATGCGAGAAGGGTGTTGGAGGAACAGGAGGAAAAGTTGTGTGATGAGGTGGAATCGGTGAAGGGGTTCACGTACCTGGGGGACAGGGTCAGTGGGGGTGGTGGATGTGAGGTGGCTGTGACAGCTCGAGTGAAATATGGGTGGGTGAAGTTTAGGGAATGTGGGGAGTTGTTGCAAGGCCAAAGATATCCTGTGAAGATGAAGGTATGGTGTATAAGAACTGTGTGAGTCGGATGATGCTGTATGGGAGTGGACATGGTGTCTGAGCGATAATGAGATGGATTCGAGGAGGACACGAGAGCAATGATGAGAGCGATGTTGTGGTGTGAAGTGAGGATAGGAGGAAGACTGAGGACTTGATGCAGATGTTGGGTTGTAGAAGCAGCATACGGTGGTATGGCACATGCTGAGGAAGGGTGCATGACGGGCAGTGCTTAAGAAGGGATATGAGTTTGAGGTGGAGGTGTGAGGAAGGAGAGGACGTCCCAAAGACCGACTCCGGGAAGAAACAAGTGAAGGAGGAGAGTAGGAGGGTTGGGTTGAGTGACTGGAGGATGGATGCATGAATCGTGTGAAGTGGAAGGAAGGGAGTAAGGGCGGTTTGCTGCGACGTGTGAGGTGAACCGACCACTTGTCACGGGGACAAAACCGATTAAAACTTTGATTTACTACTTAATATAGGCAGTTATCCTTAAGTGACACGGAGGAGTATATTTTTTGAGGATACACAATTTTCTCTCAAAATTGCACTTGATCGGTTGTAGGACAACTACCGAGAACATTTAGAAGGTTATTGGATAAACTAGCAGGAAGAAAAACGTAAAAGTTGTTTTTGTTAAAATGCTGCTATTGTAACCATCCTAAAATACCAAATCATCATCCATCACGGTGTGACTATAAATTGTAGGAATTCCAAATAGGCAAAAAACCTGATGGGTTTGAAAAAAAGTGGGGCACTTGTTCTATGGAAATGTCTCATATTTCTTTAAAGGGAAATTTGTGATCTACAGCCTCATCCCTACTAATTGAAAAAAGTTGAGATTTTTATATCATCGACACCCTTGGCCCAATTATAGTAAGTGTGCTTAAACTTATGTGCAAATTTTGATTAGTCTCGAAGAAATCTGTAATCTTGTATTTTCGTCCGTAGACAAACAGAAGGTACAACACAGTGGATCTAGGTTGCAGGCGTGATAACAAACGTTCGATCAGAACATCAAAATGTACCATCAAATCAAATGAAATTTGGGGAATAACCTTTCTCTGGGATATATCTGTATAGTCAACCATAACCCAAAAATGAGGTGGGAGGATCCTGAAATGTACCTTTAAAAAAGCCAAGATTGTGCAGCTGAGTGGAACTTAAAGGGCAACGAGAGAGTTTGAGGCACCCAGAGATGTAGTCAAATATATTGTTCATATAGATAGACACCAATAGATTTCTTACCTTTGTATTTGGCTACAGAATGTCTTTGAAGAGAGAAAACAGGTGATTTTGATTTTCTATATTTCAATGTAAACATGGCTGAATTTCGTATTTGCTCCTATACGATATGAAATTAGAAATTTCATAATTTTGTACCAAAGAAGAAAAAAATTTCTCAGCGTAATCTTGCAGATGGGGATATTTTGGATGGAAAGCGCTTTACATCAGGGCCAAAAACAGTACTTTCCGATTTTTAAGGGACACTGATATGTGAAATCCCTCGTTGCACCTTTAATTTCTTTTTAATTTTTTAGGTTTTTTCTTTTTTTAAACTTTCAAGCTCTTTCACAAGTTAACAGAGCATATCAGGATGTCGTCAACAGAGAGGATTCTTGATGCTGCTAGGAAGAATAACCTGGTGTCTTTGAAGGCGTTTGTTAGAGCAGGAAAAAATCAACATCAACGGCAGAACTAGTAAGATACAGGGTTGTCCCAAAAGTTTCTGAAACCTGCATATCTTTACGTTTCACCTCCAAAACAGACAAGACTTTTAACGCCACTATGTCCATTTTAGCCAATTTGTCTCTAAGATGCTGGGCCATTCTCCGATTAAAGTGTGTTCAAAAAGTCGTTTGTAGTGTACGCTAACAGTCATGCAAAGTTTAAAGCATTGTTTTTGGCCTTTAAAAGAATGAATGTTTATGAATATAAATTATATTAGGAGTTATGTTTGCAAATGATCCGGGGACTAACGATGTGTAACCGGAGAGAAAGTATTAAAGCAATAAGGCTAACGATGCATTTAATTCTTGTTTCGCCATGTCGCCCAGCACCCAATCCGTTCTTTAAATGTGTCCCTGCTCGTTACACAAGAGCGCATATCACAGATTACATTGCATTTTACAGCCTCTATTATGCAATAATTGTTAAGTTTAAAAAATGTATAATATGGATCTTAAAGTTCGCAAGAGTTCTTGAGAGCATGTCGCCAATATTACAGACAGATACGTTACCATAATTCGGAATGGATACAAAATTGTAAAAAATAAATGAATACTATGTTCCATAGTGATAAATCGTGGAAGATGTATGTTATATGTATACATGTTTTGCATAAATATGGTTTCAACGTAACAATTTCCAGCCTAGCCAATGAAAGAAATCCCTCATGTACGTCATACCGCGACAGATACGTTCGTCCTCCTGTTACGCTCTTGCAATATGGCGTGATACATAAAGTCGAATACCACACATGCTTAGTATGAAAGTAATAAACTGATACCGCCATATAGGACTAAGTCGGTGAAGCAGAACGTACTTTCATCAAGAAAAGCCGACTCTAAGAAAAAAGGCCCGACAGATACATTACGACAGATACGTTACTTAAGTGGGAACTGTTAGCATATATAAAATCGGATATATTTTTAAGATACCCATGCAGTTCCGTTGTTTGAGAATAGTTAAAGTTTACGATTTTCAATGAATTTCAGGAATTCCTTAATGTTGATATTTCGTCTTTTGGAGACCAAACTTGAACACTGTAACGGAGAATGCCCTGCTAGAAATAGGCATATCCAACCCTTATATTACTCGTTCTTTGTTTAAAAACAGACCGCTACACTAAAGCATTTAAAGTGGCTTTGAAGATGCGATGTACGGGCTGTTTGATGGCTTAATAAAAGTAGGATCCCGACTTTTTATAGTAAACAATACACACAAATATCTTTCTTGAAAAATACGACGTGTTGAGCTTATAGCCAATTACAGGGGTATTTAAGACAACTATATTTCCGAGACAACAGTGCAAAAAATGGAGTTGATGAAAAAGAGCGGTGTGCGATTTTTTTTACATTTTGACGAAATCGCGGAGAGTGGCTTTTTTAACATGCCCCAGCAAATGAATATAGAATCATAGCTACTAATGGGGCACAAGAAACAATGCTACATGCGGCAGACATTGGACCAAACCTGTTTGCCTTTATGACATTATTAATTATAGTGCCCTCCTATGGTACCTTACTGTATAAACAAGTATTTGAGTGAATTGTCTAATGTCACCCAAGGTTTGTTTGGCCAACATGTGCTAAATAAATCCACCAGTTTGATGACTCTTCTGAAAATTTGAATCCCCTTATCATTTTGACAGTCTAGCCTATTGCAACCCACAGTGGCGTAAACCAGACCTTTGCAAATGGGGGGAGGTGGCAGAAGGGTGCCGAGGCATTTTGTGAGGGGCGAATTTGGGTCCTTCTCCATGGACATTACAAACAGTCAGTTATGGGGGATGTGGGGGGAAAAAGCGTCTGAGCAAAGGGTCAGACAAGGATGACGCCCTCAATTTTTTTCACAAATTGGGTTCGCATGCTTGTTACACATAACTAATCATATGTGAAAAGCAAGCTCAGAGTTGGATGTCTTTGTAGAAAAATCAAACTTTTGCCCAATAAATTCCAGATGTGAATGGAAACTTTATTACAGTATCCCCCCATAGCTATCCTAGGGTATTGTATGCTGCAGATAAAGGTTAACTACATCAAATGAAAAATCTGATTCATGCAGTCTTGGAATTAAAGGCTCTGATCAGAGATTTCCGATAAGGCGCACTCCATTTTTCCAAACAAATCTGTTTTTTGCATTGATACATAATGCTTGTCCTATACTAATCACTGTGTGAAATACTAAGCTCAAATGGAAGTCCTTCATATAGAAATGAAAGCCTTGTTATATAAAATCAAGATCCGGAATTTTTGTTAGACATTGGTACGTATCCTATGGGATGTTATACTGTGCATACATGTTTACTGGCATGAAAACAGAAAATCCGATTCATCTCTAACTTTGGAATGACATTTAGGTGATATCTATAGTTTAGATGACTATTTTTAATTACTACACAAAAAAATTGATATTTTGAAATCTGTGAGTCAACCTTTAAGTAGTTAGGTAACGTGTTCAATTTTGGTTGATTGTTTTTTAATTAATAGACAAAAATAATATATTTTAAAATCTCTGAGAGTGCATTTATACCAGTTCACCTTCACTCTATTTCCATCTGTTGAGCATTGACCTGTAAATCTTCCTCCAGGAAAAAATTGGGTGTCTCTCTTCTTGCGTATCCACAAGTCATTGGTAAGGGCTGTGGTGGTGTCAGGATTTATTCAAATGACTAAGCGATCGGGGCCGCGTGTATCCATGATACGGATGCTCCTAACACGGCCCGCACTTGAGACATTGAGACTGGGGGATTGGGAACAGCAGGGGTTTACACCTACTCCTATTCGACACGACTGTGATGTAAATGTACAGTGGACGCTCATATACACGGGACCGACGCCTTCTTAACGTCCATCCAAGGACGGCATGCTTTCATGATTCATCTGCCCAATTCCAAGTGAACCATGGGGAGAGCGGTATTCCTGTAGTTAATCAATAGCTCGTTTTACAGATTAAATCCAGAATTTGGTTGTGAAGACGAGGTTTGTGGTCAATGCGAAAAGGGAAAAATTGTGTTGGAATCATATTTCTGCATATTAATTGGCGTTCATTATAATTATTTCTAAATATAATAACTGAGTATTTGTTCTCATTTAAATTGCTTTTTTTACCGCACAAATCAACTCCTCTACTGTTAGCTGAGAGTATGGTTACCCAGATATTGTCAGATATCTTATAGCCAGAAGGCAAATATCCAACGGAAGAAACGTAAGTTGATGGATGGAAACAGCGTCAGGTTTGAATTTCATTATTGGACAAACATGCACAAAAGAAAACTGCAAACATTGTTTTGAACTTGCTTGCTATCGCAATCATCCCTAAAAATACCAAATCATCATCTTATTACTTAAAGACGATATATTCAGCTTATTCACTCCAGGTGTGATCTAATACATTGGTAAGCATTCCAAATATGCAAAAAACCTGATGGGTTCGAAAAAAAATGAGGGCGCTTTTCTCTGGAAATGTCCTCATGTCTCTTTTAAGGGACATTTTGTGATCTACAGCCTCGTCCCCTGACTAATTACCTAAAATGTTGAGATTTTTATATCATCTGAACCATTGGCCCAATTATAGTAAGTGTGCATAATCTTATGTGCAAATTTGATCTAGTCTCGAAGAAATCTGTAATCTTGTATTTTCTGTCCGTAAACGAACAGAAGTTACAACACAGTGGTCTATGGTGCAGCGTGATACAAACTTTCGCTCGTAACGTCAAAATGTACCATCCAAATCAAATGAAATTTTGGGAATAACCTTTTCTCTGGGATATCTGTATAGTCAACCATAACCCAAAAATGAGGTGGGAGGATCCTGAAATGTACCTTTAATGAAGAGCAAGTGCTGTGCAGCTGATGAACTGAATTTTCTTTTAACTTGAATTTATTTGCAGATAACTACAGCACTTTCAAGCTCTTTCACAAGTAAACAGAGCATATCAGGATGTCGTCAACAGAGAGGATTCTTGATGCTGCTAGGAAGAATAACCTGGTGTCTTTGAAGGCGTTGGTAGAGCAGGAAAAAATCAACATCAACAGTCAGAACTATGTAAGATACAGGGTGTCCCAAAAGTCTCTTAAACCTGCATATCTTTACGTTGTTCACCTCCAAACAGACAAGACTTTTAAAGCCACTATCAGTCATTTTGCCCATTTGTCTCTAAATTGCTAGAAATAGGTCATATCAACACCTTATATTACTGTTCTTTGTTAAAAACAGACACTAAAGCATTTTAAAGTGGTCTTGAAGATGCGATTTACGGCTGTTTTGATGGCTAATAAAAGTCGAATCCCGACTTTTATTAGTAAACAATACACAAAAATCATCATTTCTTGAAAAATACGACGTGTTGAGCTTATAGCCAATTACAGGGGTATTTACTACAACTATATTTCCAATACAACAGTGCAATAAAATGGATTTTGACGAAAAATAGGGTGTGCGATTTTTTTTACATTTTGAAGAAATCGCTGAGAGTGGCTTTAACATGCAGCAAATTGATATAGAATAATAGCTAATAATGCGGGCACAAGAAAGCAATGCTAATGCGGCAGACATTGACCACACCTGTTGCCTTTATGACATTTATATTATAGTGCCCTCTATGGTTACCTTACTGTATAAACAAGTATTGGTGAATTGTCTAATGTCACCCAAGGTTTGTTTGGCCAACATGTGCTAAATAAATCACCAGTTCTGATGACTTTTCTGAAAATTTGAATCCCCTTATCATTTTCGGACAGTCTAGCCCTATTGAAACCCAACAGTGGCGTAACCAGACCCTTGCAAATGGGGGGAGGTGGCAGAAGGGGTGCCGAGGCATTTTGTGAGGGGGCGAATTTGGGTCCTTCTCCATAGACATTACAAACAGTCAGTTTATTTGGGGGCTGGTGGGGGAAAGGGTTCTGAGCAAGGGTCATGCCCAAGGATGACGCCCTCAATTTTTTTCACAAATTGTGTTTCGCATGCTTGTCCACATACTAATCACTATGTGAAATAGCTAAGCTCAGATTGATGTCCTTTGTAGAAAATCACAACTTTGCAATAAATTTCCAGATGTGAAACTTTATTACAGTATCCTAGCTTATCCTATGGTATTGTTATGCTGCAGATAAAGGTTAACTACATCCAAATGAAAAATTTGATTCATGCAGTCTTGGAATTAAAGGCTGACTCAGAGATTTCCCGATGAGGGCGCACTCATTTTTCAAACAAATCACGTTTTTTGCATATACATAATGCTTGTCCATATACTAATCACTGTGTGAAATAACTAAGCTCAAATGGAAGTCCTTCATATAGAAAATGACAGCCTTGTTATAAAATTCCGGATCCGGAATTTTTGTTATACATTGGCACGGTATCCTATGGGACTGTTATACTGTGCATAAATGTTTACTGCATGAAAACAGAAAATCCGATTCATCTCTAACTTTGGAATTGAGCATTTTAGGTGACTATCTATAGTTCTAGATGACTATTTTTAATTACTACACAAAAAAATTATATTTTGAAATCTGTGAGTCAGCCTTTAAGTAGTTAGGTAACTGTGTTCAATTTGGTTGATTGTTTTTAATTAATAGACAAAAATAATATATTTTAAAATCTCTGAGAGCGCATTTATATACCATTCACCTTCACTCTATTTCCATCTGCTGAGCATTGACCTGTAAATCTTCCTCCAGAATTGTGGTCTTCTTCTTCTTAGCGTATTCACAAGTCATTGGTAATGGCTGTGGTGGTGTCAGGATTTATTCAACTGACTAAGCTGATCCGGGGCCGCGTGTATCCATGATACGGACGCTCCTAACATGGCCCGCATTTGAGACTGGGGCGGATTGGGAACAGTCAGGGGTTTACACCCTTCTCTTATTCGACACTGACTGTGATGTACATGTACAGTTGTGACGCTCTGTACACGGGACCGACGGCTTAACGTCCCCTCCGAAGGACGGGATGCTTTCATGATTCATCTGCCCAATTCCAAGTGAACCATGGGGGAGAGCGGTATTCTGTATTTAATCAATAGCTTGTTTACAGATTAAATCCAGAATTGTGGTTGAAGACTAGGTTTGTGGTCATGCGAAAAGGGAAAAATTGTGTTGGAATCATATTCTGCATATTAATTTTTGGTATAATTATTTCCTAAATATAATAACTTAGTAATTTGTTCTCATTTAAATTGCTTTTTTTCTCACAGCACAAATCAACTCCGCTACTGTTAGCTGCGGAGTATGGTTACCCAGATATTGTCAGATATCTTATAAGCAAAAAGGCAAATATCCAACTGAAAGATAACGTAAGTTTGATGGAAACAGCGTAGGTTTGAATTTTCATTATTCGAAATATTTGTGCTCCACTAGCGATTACTCTTGCCAGCTCCTTTTTTGACCGCAAAGGTCAATATCATGTCCCCAGTCAGCAACACAAGAGTAAGATATTATCCCCCGGGGAGGGGGGACTCTTGTATTCAAAGGTGGATATGATGCGTGAACATGGACTTACAAAATGCACCCTAAACAAGTATTTCCACCGACTAAAAAACATACCCTAAACAAGTATTTTTATCTGTTTTTACCTAAACAAGTATTTTTGTCTGTTTTTACCTAAACAAGTATTTTTGTATGTTTTTACCTAAACAAGTATTTTTGTCTGTTTTTACCTAAACAAGTATTTTTGTCTGTTTTTACCTAAACAAGTATTTTTGTCAGTTTTTGCTACCCTAAACAAGTAAGCAATGCATTGTACCATTTATTATCTTGCTTTGTTTTACGATTTTTTATGATTTTGAACTTTGTTTAATTTGAGTATTGCATACCCTAAACACGTACATCACAATTTCAGGTTTTTTTTTTTTTTTTTTTTTTCCACCGACTAAAAAACATACCCTAAACAAGTATTTTTATCTGTTTTTACCTAAACAAGTATTTTTGTCTGTTTTTACCTTAACAAGTATTTTTGTCTGTTTTTACCTAAACAAGTATTTTTGTCAGTTTTTGCAACCCTAAACAAGTAAGCAATGCATTGTGCCATTTATTATCTTGCTTTGTTTTACGATTTTTTATGATTTTGAACTTTGTTTAATTTGAGTATTGCATACCCTAAACACGTACATCACAATTTCAGGGTTAAAGGTGCAACGAGAAATTTCTGAGGCACCCAAATATTGTGTCATAATATTAATTTCATATAGACTAGACACTCAATAGATTTCTTACCTTGTATTTGGCTACAGAAATGTCTTAAAAGAGAGAAAAAAGGTGATTCTGATTTGCTTATATTTCAATATAAAACATAGGCTGAATTTTGTATTTGCTCCTATACGAAATTAGCAATTTCACCATTTTTGTACCAAAGAAACATTTCTCAGCTTAATCCTTTGAGATGGGGTTATTTTTGATGGAAAGCTTTACATCAGGGCAAAAATTAGTACTTTCGATTTTTTTAGGGACACTTGATATGTGAAATCTCTCGTTGCACCTTTAAGAAAAACATACCCTTTTTTCCATATTTTGCTGTTTTTGACACCCTAATCAATGTACGCGCGTACATCGCTTGTTGGAAAAAAGGGACCCTTTTTACATGTTTTCTTGTTCATGCATCATATCCACCTTTGCATACAAGTGGCCCCTCCGGGGGTATTATGTTGAAAATACCTCAATGAAAGCCTGAGGCCATGTGATCAATAGAATGAAAAAAAATCCAAGTCCTACTAAATTTGTTTGTATAGTACACCAATCTGCCATCAAGCATTTACTGTATTGGCCCCCCCCCCCAGTGCCGCGTCTGAGGACCAAAAATCCCACAGGACTTTTCATTATAGTAATCAATGTATGAATTGCAGTACTATTTATGTGCACATAACACCCGGGACATAACAAGTAAATGAATCCGAGATGAACCTGTCTCGGGACACCACAGTATAAATGCTAGCTTGGTCAAGGCAGTTGAATTATTTCCCAGTGAACAATTGAAACCATAGCTTATTATCTGAATTCCAACAAGTTGTATTAAATGCAGAATGAACAAGATGCTGGACTCTGATCCCGGGGAGGGGGGCACTTACATATGAAATGAATATGGGTGTAAGGCTTGTGCTTCCAAACCCAGGGCATTCGGTGACAGAGGACTGAAAAATGGGGTCTTTTTGTGAGAGACAACTAAATTGCCACCAAATAGGGGTTTTGCGAGTGACAAATTTGCCAAATTTTCCAGAAAATAGGGTCTTTGAGTGAGATTTTTGCAAAAATTTCCACTAAAAATAGAGGTCTTTGGGTCTTTGGAAACCATGAACTACTAATGATTTTAGTGAGCTTCCAAATGCATACCTTTATTGAACGTCATCTCCATCACGCCATAGAATGTATTAATCTTTGCAGCTCCTGTGATTTTACAGTAAGTGTATAGGGTACGAGATAGGTGTCAAGCACCACATGACCCAATTTAGCTGCCAGACATCACCACACAGTGACGCGCTTAACGATTTTAGTTTCAACATCATCTCCGGCACCATCATTTCCATCACAAAATGTGATGGAAATGATGGCATACTGTGTTAGTTAGTTAGTTAGACCAAAGTTTTAAATCCAGTTTTGTCCCCGTCAACGAGGGTGGCCGGATACGTACACCTCACACTCACATACCTGCCAACATTGAGAGCCCAAAAATCAGAACGCATGTGCTGCAAACACCTCATCACGAAAGCCCTTATGGGTGGGGTCTATTTCTGATCCACTTTAAGACCTCTAGTGGAGTACACAGGGGCATAGATGGAATACTGTGTAAAAACTAAATAGCACAAAAATGTGATGGAAATGATGAAGTGTATCAACAGACATATTTAAGAAAATGGAAATTATTTCATATTCTTGTTAACATGCTAGAGACTGGGCCTAACTTAAGTTATTTCTATTTGTGTAGTTCGATGTGGTCTACATTTATCATTTCAAAAACTTAATACCATGATGGAAATGACCTCAAAATGGCATCTTTTCCAAGAATAACCCATATACAGCTTAACCTGGGCTGGGCTAAGCTCGAAGAAGGGGTGGTACCAAGCACAAATAATCATATGGGTCAGGATGTGCCTCCAACGTGGGTCTAAGCCACATACATGGCTTTGCCTTGCTTATTGATTTGCACCTCATAAAGGGGGCATAAGAACAACTTGGACAAGAGTGTGTAAATGCAGGGACACTGTAATGGCTACCTTCTCGTTGGTCTATACCATAAGAATGTTTTTAATATCGGCATCTTTTTTTGAAATATTTTACAGGATAAAGATAATGCACTGATAGTAGCGTGTAAAGGTGGTCACACAGAAATTGTGGAAATGCTCGTTGCTGCCAAGTCTCCGCTCAATGAACAAAGAAAGGTAAGTTTTTAACACTATAGTCAAGAGCTGACGCTATATGAAGTCTGCATGACAATGGACAGATTATATTGCTGTGCTTAAATAGTGACAGGAGGATTTTTTTAGGATATGAATTTCTCTCAAATTGCACTGGATCGGTCATAACCACCTACTAAGAACGTTTCGAAGGTTTATTGGACAAACAAGTACAAAAGAAAACTGCAAACCTTTTTTGAATTTGCCTGATATTGTAATCGCACCTATAGAAAACTGTGCTTTGAATTTCTGTCATGCACGACAGAAAATACTAAATCACCATCTTATTACATAAAGACAGCCCGAGCATCCTCGGCTTATTCATTTCAGGTGTGATGTAATACATTTATAAGCATTCCAAATATGCAAAACACCCAGGTTTGAAAACAAATCGGGGGCACTTCTTTCTGGAAATATCCTCATGTCTCTTTAAAATTCTATTTTCAGAATGGACAAAGTGGGCTGATTTGGGCAAGTAGTCAGGGTCACCTAGAAACCGTCAAAGTTCTCATCAAGGCCAAAGCAGCACTTGATTTGCAAGACAATGTAGGTATTTCAGCTATATGTTGCCAATGATTCTTCTTCCTCATGCAAGGGAGCTCATGCACTTAAATGGTTTCGATCCAGACCCACAGCGTACATTCATGGAAAAAAAATAGTTGCCCCACTTAATACAATATATGGCAACAGTCCCCATGCTCACAGCTGAAATAAGAATTGGGCAAGTCATTGTTCAATAGCGAGCAAGGGTCTTCCTCTTTGCCATATCCTTCCCCATCCCCCATCGATCAATTGGGGGATCTGGAGAGGCTACTGACAACATGACTCAGATCAACATCGCCTTGGGGGAGAGGGGTTCACTTTCCCCCGAAATCGGACAGTGAATTTTAACTTCCTGAGCAATCCCTGCCTATCTATTGGCATCTAAGCACTAGTTTGTTGAATTGTATTAATGAGCAACTTTTCCTCAGGTAGTCACCAACAGGAATTGCTTTGAGTATTTCACATCCAAGCTAGGTTGTTTGGCAAAATTGATTTTATAAGACCGCGGCATGCATTTTTTGGCTTTAAACCTTCGCTCCACAGGTATTCGCAGGTGGAGTTGAACAGAGTAATCACATCTGCTTGCTTTTCCCATGTTATTTTCATTTGAACAATTAGGCCTATGGCTGAACCCCCCGGGGGGGGTTCTTGGATTTTGGTCGGGTACCCATGCTCGTTCCAAAAAAAGCGGGACTAGCTGCAAATGCGGGACTACCGCTAGGGGTATCAAATTCACAATAATCAAGTTCTAGTCCCGCTAGGGGTATCAAATTCAGATGTGATTGTGATACAAATAGGAGAAACTAACCTAAATGTATCAGCAAAATAACCCTGAGTGTGTAATCTTTCTTACAGTAGCACAAGTGCCATTTTCCTTCTATATTAGCTATTTTAAAGGTACATTTTCTATTCACATATTTTGAGCAGGTACCGCAAGGGGTATAGTTTCACTGCAAATTGGTCCCGTTAGGGGTATATTTTCACTGAAAACTAGTATAGTTTCACCAAAAACTAGTCTTGTTAGGGGTATATTTTCACTGAAAATTGGTCCCATTAGGGGTCACCTTCGGAACCCCTGGAACGAGCACAGGTACCCAACAAACCCCTGAGAACCCCCCCCCCCCCGGGCTGAACCCCCTGTATTCCAATTGCGCTTGAATTTAATAAATATGATCCTCATGTGTGCATTGACAGGAAGTGCATTTAGTCATCCGTTAATCATTATTTTGTCTGGGGTAATGAAGCATTATACTATTCATAAATGCTTGCTGCACCAAAACGGAAAATCTAGCTGATTCATCCCAAACTTTGGAATTGTCTATTTGTAATTAATACACAAAAAATGCATTTGGAAATCTCTGAGTAGTGTTTAAATATCATAAAAATTGAAATTTGGCTTTTTGGCTCATTGAACTAAATTTTATGCATATTTTATTAATGTTTGATAGGATGGATCAACTGCACTAACAGAGGCAACCGACAATGAACATGAAGAAGTTGTCAAAGTTCTCCTTCAGGCAGGAGCGAAGGTGGACCTAAAACAGGAGGTAAGTTGTCTTTCTCTGTCTTTCTTTGTGTTTCTTTCTCTGGTGCCGACTGTGTGTCTCGTTACTTGCTTGTTATATTTTGGACATTCAGACATCAAAAAGCTGACAACTGTCCCTAAAAGAACTGGGTCACTGAAATTGGTTGGGTTTTTGGGTACAGGGGCGTAACCAGTTTTTTGTTCAGGGGGGGCACGGGCAAAGGGGGGGGCACATAGATTTCTAGGGGGGCCAAGATATATTATAAAATTTGTCAGGTCGTGTATGGCCTAGTAAATCACAATTGTCGAAAGGGGGCTAAGGGGGGGGCAAGATTCCCCACAGGGGGGCCAGCTTGCCCCCCCCCCCCCTTGGTTACGCCACGTTGGGTAGCCATGATGTAGCATAATGCACCCCACAACTACAGGCCTTTTTCCACCAACTGAAGACCATTTTGTGGCTGTGGAAAAACTTTACTAAAAATGAAGGTCAAAATATATACAGACAATGCTAGTTTTATATAATACATTGTTTTTTAACATTTTGTTTGATTTGGGGAATAGTCTGTATACACCATGAGAAAAACAATAATAAATTATAACTGACCACATTTTTTGATTTTTGGTGGATTGTTGCCATTAAAAATGTCATGTTTTGTGGAGAAAGCAGTAAATACAATCACGACAGCCACCACAACAATAGGGTCACTAAGTGCTAAATTTGTCAGATAGAGCGGAGAATTAAAGTAATAAGGACAAGAAAAAATCAGTCAAGAGCAGGCCATTAAATTATGGTTTGGAGTTCAAGAGAACAGTGAAAGCAGAGCTGGTGATAGATAGATAAAGAAAACTTTGATGAATTACTGATCTGTAGCTATCTGTGTTCTGGAAGAGGACTAGTAAATCACTTGTTGCCTGTGTGTGTGTTTGTGTAAAAAAAGCTTGAATTCCATAAGGGATATGATGATGTAACTTGGTGGGTTGATAAGTTCTTGACCTGATTAGATTTTGGGCACAAATATGCTAATTATTTTGTATAATTAAAATTTTAAGGAAAGCTTGCGAGTGAGTTATCTGATGTTTTTTAGACGTATATATACGTATAATGATGTACTTTGTGGAATTAAGTGGGTTGAGGAGTACTTCACCTGATTAGATTTTGGGGTCTAAAATATGCAAATTATAGGTTTGCAAATGTGCTAATTGATATGACTATTTGCTGTATCACTAAAATGGTACATCAAGTTTCAAAAATCCTTTTGCTAAATGAAAAAGCATTTTGGCATGCAAATTGAAGACCAAAAGCTTGTATAGGTTGCACACACATGGGGGTCAAAGGTCACATGGGCTAATTAAAATAAAAAAATCAATATGCTACTAGTGGCAAAGGCTGTGCCCAATTTTAAAGGGGCATTTCATGATCCACAACCTCATCCCCCGACTTACCTAAACAATTGAGATTTTTATATCATCTGAACCGTTATATATAGCCTTAGTAATCCATGTGTACATACATACATACACTGACATTTGTAAAGCGCTTTTTGACCAAAAGGATACAAAGCGCTGAGAAGATAAATAAAAAGGAAGCAGAAAAGAGAGGAGAAAGGGTGGCAGAAAAGATCAAAGAGGAGGCAACCAAATTAATTGGGGAAGAGGTGACTTTTCAGGGACTTTTTAAAAGAGGCTACGGTGGTAGTGCCTCTAGTCACAGCAGGAAGCTCATTCCATAAGCGAGGGGCAGAAGTCGAAAAAGCCCTATCACCGGTCAGAGTGCGGGTCCTCGGAACATGCAGACGGATGCCAGTGGAGGACCGGAGGGAGTACACAGATGGTTTGTGAATGGAAAGAAGAGATGAAATGTAGTGGGGGGAGAAATTGTTGAGAGATTTAAAGGTGTGAACAAGGGTACGGAATTGGATGCGTTGAACAACAGGAAGCCAGTGAAGCTACTTCAGAAGAGGAGAGGAATGAGTGGGTTTTGGTTTCTTGAAGATGAGCCGGGCACTTACGTGCAAATTCAGCCGTGTCTGTAAAAAATTTGCAATTTTGTATATTCTTTCCGTAAATGGACAGAAATTAGAGCACAGTGGCCTATGGGATGGTGGGAAACAAGCAATTGCTCTTAACTCAAAACCGCAAGATCGGAATCAACTAAAATTTTGTGAATAAGGTTTTCTTAAGGATATCTAGTGAACCATGAATAAAACAGAAGGTGCTGGAATCAAAAAATGCCCCTTTAAGTATTCTTGGCCAGTAGAACCCCCGGTCCCTCAACTCAACAAAAAGTGGTAACCATGAGAGTTCTAAATTTCGCGGAAAAGGGCTATATTTTTTACTCTCATCGCGGACCGCGAAATCACGAAAAAAGGGGGTACATGAGCATCCGTCTCCGCAAAATTTAAAAAAAGAGGTATTTCACATAATTGGTCTCATTGTCGATCCAACAACAAGTAGAAGGCAGCCTTGGGCCTTAGCACGGCGCACTGTGTGATTTCCCATGATAGTTGTCATTGGTGTACAAATTATAGCATACAGTGCAAGCTGGTGCACATACTCCCGCGCGACACAAAGTAATGTTGATACTTTTATGTTTTGCAATATGTGAAATTATAAGAGTCATTGAAAAGGGGTGTCTGAAAATCTTGTCATTGAAAACCTTGAAATAGGGGGTATTTTTTACCCTAATTTTGTCATCGATTTTGCAAAAAAATGGGGGTAAAATCAATGAAAAATCGTTGAAAAGGGTTTTTTGAAAAAATGAAGACGCTCATGGTTACCACTTTTTAGTTGAGTTGAGGGACCGGGGTAGAACCAAACTTTCATATGGGTTGCAAACAGTGATTAAAGACAAACAAAGGTAACCTAGACCAATTAAAATGGGGCATTGAGTCTGAAAGTATAATTCCTGCTGCATTTATGAGGTATATCTGTTCATGTGTTCCACAGTATGTCTCAAAATGGGACTGCACTACAGGTAGACCAGGGGGGTTATGTATAATCATGTCCGAATCTCTCAGGGCAAGCTGAACACAGCCAATATATTATGCAAATTAAATTGTGGTATAGGCGCACGCCTCCCGCCCAATTACAAATCGCATTACGCTTAAAAAACTTATTTGTGCTTCTGGGTTAGCTCAATCACGTCAAGGGCGAATACCCCAATTTGCTGGAAATTCTGACATTGATTATACGTGTGAGTCAATAAAAAACCCGACTTCGGAAATATTTTCTTCCAGTTAAACTATTTTTGCTTCCAGGTTTGTTTGTGTTTACAGGGATAAACAGGCTATCAGAAGATTTTTATTTGGGGTCTTTCGGACTTTGGGTTCAGAATACTATGTCAAGTTTTGGGAGAGACCGAAAAATTCCGTTGGAGCATTTTAGCCATACAATGCCGGAGAGACTGACACCGAGTATACCATAACACATTAGCAAAAGACAATTTCACCACATTGCAATTAGATGGTATCGATTTCTTCTCGACAAAAAAACATATCAGTTGATAAATCGATGGTCTATTGTTTGAATATAATTATAAGTAAAATATCTCAAAAATTAAATTAACATTGGGTAATCATAAAGAGTCAGGGATTGAAAATAACTCCATATCAATATCTCATTTCATGACATAATGAAATGCTCAGAGATTTTTGTTTTACATCTCTAAGGTAAGTTATTTTGCACAAATACAGTTATCACTCAGGTCCATAAATTGCAAACGAAGAACAAAGCTGACGTGTTCTGTAAATAAATCGGAAGTAAACTTAAATTTCAATATCGCACTGCTGGTTTTTCAAGCGGAATACAGCTATCGGTTTCATCGTTGCTCCCAAGTGTCGGTAGGTTAAAACCACTGAATCTTGCTGGAACCAAAAGTAAACTGGTGTCTTACACCAGCTATCTTGAACTTCTTATTTGGAAATTGAAACATTTTGTACTTAGCATTTTTTTTTGTAATCTTGGAGGAAGATTTTATAATCCTTCAAATACTCTCCCGCCTTCTATTGTTTAAACATAAATAATTTGGTGTTAAAGTTTGTACTCATAAATAATGCTGAAGACCTGGTACTCATGTAAGCGATGCATCTTTGTTTGGCTCAAAATCGGCCAAACAGGATTTTTAAGTCTCTCAGCAAAATAGGCGTAACTTCTTCCTCCAAAGTCCAAATAACACCAAATAAACGTTTTTTGAAAGCCTGTTTATCCCTCTTTATAACCATAGCAAACATTTGAGCAAAAACAATTCTTAACTATTTTAATTATTTTTTAATCTGAATGTAGGTTTTTTTTTGACTCACACTGTAGTGCAGTACTTGTGTACTAGTACAAGTAGAAAATGGTAGACAATTTGTGTATGAGCACAGTGATCTATTTGTTTTGAACTGTTTGTTCACTTGTGTATGCCTCTTTTTGTCTTATAACTATGCACAAAAGAAGGTTAGGCTTGAGGTTCAAGAACCACCTTGATTGCAGATGAGGAACTTTGAATGATTTTTTGAGTGATCTGAGCATTTTGATTTTTTTAATCCCTGTTTGACCTTAATTTGAACTTGGAAGGGCTGGATATTTGAGCTTGGGTGCCATATCCTACAATATGCAATATGTTCTCAAATATCACTCAATTTTGTTTTATTCCTAACATTATATTATTCATTTAACTTTCAGAATGGTTGTACTGCACTAATGTTGGCATGTCAAGTAGAAAACAAAGAACTAGTCCAATGTCTTCTGCAGGCAAAGGCTTCTGTGGACTTGAAAGATGAGGTAAACTATTTTACTCTGCGTAATAATTATAGCAGTTAGCTACCTTTGCTAACCTGGGTTGCTTTTGATCCAGTGTGCCCAAAGTGCCTTCTTCATGGGGGGGGGGGGGGGGGCGTTTTTTTTTTTTTTTTTTTTTGCCTTTTTTGGGGGGGTTGTTCAGTTGTACCCTCCCAAATTCTACAAAAGGTCCA
>JAMKCH010085699.1:0-62019 GCA_023653785.1 Ophioderma brevispina | reverse complement strand
TGGTGACAAAACGATGACAATGGTGATATCGTGGTGACGATGGTGTTGATGGCAAGGATGACGACGATGACATTGACAATTGGACGACGAGGATAATGATGACACATAATATATAAATCATTAGCAAATGAACTTCCATAGAATAACCAACACCCAAACCCTTGTTACCCCCCACAGCAACATGGTCCAACAAACAACAAACAGGAAATTACACCAATATATCAATATCAAGCTCTGGCAAAAAACTCCTTCATTTATAGTAACCAGGGTGGTCGCCACTTTCGGGCAGTACTGGCGTTTTGCTTGTTGAAAACATTTTGTGTTTTGCGATTACGCGGCTTGTGGGGCATGCATCTGCTAATTATGAACTTGCTGGCCCCGCCAAGCTTCAACCCTCCCAGTCCCACAAGATTCATGCAGCGTACGTCCCCTGGCCTCAAGAAAAAAAGTGGACAGACGACAGACACTCGACAGATAGACATGGCATATTTTGATATATCGATACAAACTTATGTTACCCACCCACTTTAAGTCACAACAAACACATACAAACAGTGAAATTCCAACAACATCATCTGTGGCAAACAATACTTCCTAACCAAAACACACTTACCAAACTCATGTTACCCACCCACTGGAAGATGATACAGTAAAACCATGCAACACAAAAAGCAACAACAATATCATTATTAATCCCCAAGAAAACCACTTTGATGAAAAATAGTAGTGTTTTTCAAGTGTTTTATTTATTCCATTCCAACAAAAAAGAAAAGAAAAGAATCACACATTTTAGGACATCAAGAAATGGAGAGTTACATTTGTGCCTAGTAAAAACAATAGCCAAACTATTTGGTATCTTTTAATGGACAGTGCTGACTTGGAACACTCTCGCAGCTCCACACCACCAAGGGAAAATATTGACACGCATAGAGCATGTTGACACATTATGCCTTACTACTTGTGTTTTCACTAAGCAGTGTGCATGGTAAAATCACTGGAGCTAGCGAGCTAACTTGCCCAGGTACTTTCGCTCTTAAGTATACAGTCCTTGAACGAGTCTTCTTTAACCCATAATGCATTGTAGGTGTCCCCTGTTGGGCGAGAGTTATGGGTTTGGTGAAGTATATTGATAAATGCTCTGTTGTTTGTTGTTAAAATCGAAATGTCATAGTTGAGGGAAAGGTTTATAATATGCTGATTGTGTGGACCCATCTGCTGGACCGCAACAGGGCTTTTCGGACTCGTGGTTTGATTTGAAATCAGGTGTTAGAGGGGCATTTTTGAGATAAGCCTAGCCTTGTCCCCTTAAACTTACCTAAAAAAGTTGAATTTTTTTGTCATCTGAACCATTGGCCTAATAAATAACATGTGGACCTAATCTTTGTGCAACTCAGCTATTTTGGAAGGAAATTTTAATTTTGTATTTACTGTCCTTAAATGGACATAGATTATAACTTTGGTATATGGTGCACTGTTATGCAAACATTTGCATGTAAATCACAATTAACCATTGATTGATTGAAATTATTACATGAACTTTCCTGAAGATCTCTAATGAACTATAAATAAAGTAAAGGTGCTGGTATGTACAAATACATTTTGATTAGGGCATATGTCTTCTACTTGGTGTGCGTTTCAATAATTAAATTAGGATATGTTGTTCACCCTGCCCTTGAATTTTGTTTTGTTTAAAAGAAATATTTATTTTGGATCAGAGCTGCTTATGGTACAATCTCTGGCTGGATCGCTAAAAATTCTGTAGGTCCTTGTCGGTGCATTGTTGCTCCGTCAGTGGGCAGACCCCGAGATATATGCCACAGTTTTGTTGTGCTGTTCCACAACCACAGTGTAGTGTCTGTTCTGCTTCCAGGTAGCTCCACTTCTGCAAGCAAACCTTAGATCGCCCAATTCTGGCTCTCAATCTGTTGAGACATCACCATGAGAAGTCAGCTCCAGGTGGAAGATGCTCACCAGGTTCAATACCAATAGATGTTACTTGATGGATAGCAAGTCTTTCTTTCCACAAAACTCTCTAAAACTCCTTAAAGACTGTTTCAAGGGGTTGGGCTTTGCTTAAGAAACTCTGTCTCTCTCTCTTTCTCTATGGATTTAGAGCTAAGTGACTGTTTAATGAAATCAACAACACTTTTTTGTTAAAAAACATGTGAAACATGATATGTAAGTCAGTCTTTCATATTGTTAAACTAAAAAAAGTTTCACACAAAGAAACATTAAAGTTGAAGTGGCAGAGACTGCTTTGTAGCGGGCTTTTGTTCCAATTTTTTCCTAGATTTACTCTTTTGCAAATAATTTAATATAGAAATTTACCAATATGGAGTTAAGATTTTATTAGCATCACATACTTGATTGAGTTTAAACCTGAAAAAAATCACTTAAAGCACCGTAATGCTTATATTTTTAAAGTATTGATAAATTTTCATCATTGTTTCCAAATTTTTTTTGCAGAAATAAAATGTTCTTTTCTCCTTCAAGTTTAAATAATTAAACTACATCTTCGAGGCACTTGCGAATCTTGAGCGCCACTTTCCAAGAAATCCAGACTGCATTATTTGATTGTTACAAACAGCATCCATGCATGTTGCCACATTTGCTCAAACAAACAGATCGGAAAGAGTAGGGCAAATAGCACACTTAAAAATTGGAATAGCGGTGCAAACAGTAATGAGATTTGATCAGTGTTTGCTTTCGATTAATTCCCCATAATGATGAGTAGCCTGGGGAGAACTTGTACCATATTGTACCATAGAAATGAATGGATGGCCTGAGTAGGCCGAGGTCACGGCGGTTCTAGTCAGCGGAGAGCCATTTCGCTGTGATAAATAAACTTTGCGCTCAATCAAGATTGTTTTCCTGCTATCCATTGGAGATATGCTTAACGTTTTAGAAGGTAATATGGTTTGTGTAGGGGGTTGATCCGGATGCGTTCCGGAACTTTCAAGATTGATTTGCATGTATATAATTCCCTCCCCCCCCCCTCTGGCCACTTATCCGAGGGGGTAATTACCCCCTGGCACTTACAGCTGATTTCATTGGTTATTCGTGGTCATTTTAGGCAACTTCCGTAAATGTATTCTACTAGGGTCCGCACTAAAAATGTGGTTATTTTGTGTGTTGACCTTCAGATCCCTGTAGAGGGGCAATTTAAGTTTACTCAGGGGTTCAAAATGTGCTTTGGAAACTTGCCATTATTCTCCATGACCAATGGCTATTCCAAAAAATGTATCATCTTCAACTTATGTTTTGGATTCGCATTGAAAGGGTCAAAAAGGTAAAAAGTAGTACGTAATCAATTGTATGGATCAGAACTTGAATTGTGCCAATTTGTTAAAAAAGGAAGGCCGGTAGTTTGTACAACTATACAGATTAAAATTAACTAATTTGCATCATTTTCTGTGGTTATCACCATTGTAATTATGGCAAATATGTCAAAAGGTAACAGAATCCAATGGCCATAATTGACACGTTTTGTTTATTCTGGAAAGTGAAATATTCAAGATGTGAAACCTATTCGTGTTTTTCCTGTACCCTCTAGCTCAACCAGCAATTTGGCAACTTTTTAACCAAAATCGAGAATCTTAACTACTCGTGTACAAATAAAATTAACCATGGACAGTTTTGTCCATATTTACCAAGTCCTCCAAGAAAGTGGATATGGGATGGAATTTCAACCACCTACTGAAATAAAATAACTTTGGGCATTCCCAGCAAGATTTGGTGGTAAGCTCACT
The DNA here is from genome assembly GCA_023653785.1 of Ophioderma brevispina. Lineage (NCBI taxonomy): Eukaryota > Metazoa > Echinodermata > Ophiuroidea > Amphilepidida > Ophiodermatidae > Ophioderma > Ophioderma brevispina. The sequence goes on along the minus strand of JAMKCH010085699.1, from coordinate 58,270 downwards.
GTTTTTTTTTTATTGGAGATAGTTTAAATTTTTTTTTGAGTTATCATAGTTAGTGGGTATGTGAGTATCCCTGTTTGTTAATGAGCTTCTGAGATAGATTCCATGTCACGACGTGGGGAGGGATACAACCTTTGCTGACATCAGTGAGGGACCATTTCATCAGACTATGTTTGGCACTGTCACTTATATCACTATCTCTGGAATAGCTTCAAAGTTGACACCTTGTGCGTCCATGAATCTCTGTATTAGAAAGTAAAGGCACAGAAAAGGCATGATTATTGTAATCAGTGCATCAATTATTTTGTTGGTTTGTTCATTCTGCATTGCTCACAGCTGTCCTGAAAGGCACTAACGCTGATCGACCCCAAAGTGTCAAATAGTTTACAGGCAAAAAAAAAAAATGTCCCAGTTGTTGGCAAAAAAAAATGCAGCCCATTGCAGGTAAAATGTTGCAAAATTACAGCGCTAAAAGTCCAGGTGCAGGAAAAATGTTGCAGGCCACAATATTCCCAGTTGCAGGCCACAACAAGTCCAGTTGTACAGGCTAAAATGTTCCCCAGTGCAGGCTAAAATGTCCCAGTTGCAGGCTAAAATCCCAGTGCAGGTAAAAATGTGCCAAAGCAAGCAAACATGTGCCAATTAGCAAGCAAAAATGTGCCAATTGCAAGCAAAAATGTCCCAATTGCAGGCAAAATGGGTGCCATTGCAGACAAAAAAATTGTCCCCAATGCAGACATAAAATGTCCCAATTGCAGGCAAAAATGTTCCCAATTGCAGGCAAACATGTGCCAATTGCAGCCAAAAAGTCAATTGCAGGCAAAAATGTGCCAATTGCAGGCAAAACTGTCCCAAGTGCAGGCAGAAATGTGCCCCTTGCCGGCAAACAAAGGGCACGTTGCAGGCAGAAAAAAAATGGCCCAGTTGCAGGCAAAAATTGGTTCCAATTGCAGGAAAAAATGTCCATTGCAGGCATAAAGGTCCCAGTTGCAGGCCAAAATGTCTCAATTGCAGGCAAAAAATGGTCCACAATTACCGCACAAAAAGTGCAATGGGCAGGAAAAGAGTCGGGCAATTGCGGCGAAAAAATGTCATGGAGAACTATGAGCTGATTTGAGCATAAATATCATGTTCTTGCAATTTCTCCCATTTTTTTTCCAAGGTGCAATCAGTCCATCCTTTCCCCACTGTGCTTATACGTCCCTGTGAGATGTCCCCGGTAGGGGACGGTCGACTGGCGAGGTACAGATACTGGGTATGTGCTAAAATGAATATCTGTATTCTTGCACAAAAAGATATACTTTGTCTCTATCTATTTCTTTGAGTTGGTTTTTAAACTTGTACCTTTAATAGAGTAATGGCAAGGTCAGTGCTCTGGATCTTAAAGTGTCCCTTTAATCAAGTTTGTTTTTGCTATGTAGTGATGATTGTTTGAAGTTTGCAGGCTTTGTGTGGGCTTATCCATAGGGCAAAACACACTGGCTTGTTAAGATTGTTTTTCACACAACACTGAAAGGTAATCCTCATCATACTGAACAGAGTGAAATTAAGTCCATTTCCCCCGCAATTGTTAGTATATTTTAAATCGATCCATTTCCATTGCTATTTTTGTGATTGAAAGGTGGGATTGTAAGGACGGATGTATTCAATTGAGTACCAACATGCATAATCTTTGGTAAACATTTCTTCAGATATGGAGGATACCTAAAAATCAGGGTGTATTGAGTCAATCCCACAATGCACCAGTTTTGGGAAATTTCACCTCAATATGGTCATGTGATCCCACAAAAAATCCTATTCTTAACACATAAAAACCCTGACTTTTACACTCATTTTAGCCCACAAGGTGCTAGTATTTTTGCATGATCATCATATCCTGTGGTTCTTAAACTTCTTGAACACTTTTTATCCCTAAGTACTGACACATGTTTTGTACAGTATGGTATAGGCATATTGCAATGCATTGTGGGATTGATTCAAAACACCCTCTGCCTAAAAATACAAGTAGTAACTCAATAGATTCTAGTAAAGCATTTAACATGTTGGGTTGGCACACTTATAGTAACCAAAACAATCTATATTCACTAATTTTGGGTCAATATTGCAATTTTGATTCAACATTGTTGCAATTTTGATCCGATAAATATTGCAATTTTGATCCGATATTGTTGCACTTTGGATCCGATATTGTTGCAATTTTGATCCGATATGTTGCAATTTTGATCCGATATTGTTGCAATTTTGATCCGATATTGTTGCAATGTTGATCTGATATTGTTGCAATGTTGATCCGATATTGTTGCAATGTTGATCCGATATTGTTGCAATTTTGATCCCAATATTGTTGCAAACCTACTTGAGTTTTCAGTGAAGAAAGAAGCTCAAGCGTGTGGATAATTAACATAGCATGAAGAATTTTCAAACTTCTACTTGAGTGTTTTGTTAAAAAATGAATTCAGGTTGTGATTTCGGTTCATAAAATGTTCCCAGGAAATTGCAACTCCACCATTATACCTCACACAGCTGTTTATGCATTGAATATAATGTATGCTGATCCCTGGTAATATAGGACTGTTTCATGATGACATTGTAAACTTTTGAAATTCGTAGTACATGTAGCTATCTACCGAAGATGGCTCAGACAATAAGATCGGCAAGATAAACTTCCATACAGCAATTATTTTTTGTTTGCTTTTCACAAATTTAAAAGTCACATAGCATGTTAAATCACTGGGTCCTGCTATTAAGTTATTTTTATCTATGCCAAGAAGAAACCTTGGTTTTCACAAAACTATTGAATTTTACATAAAATGTGCTGTCCAAAATATAGTGTCCAAAATATAGTTTAACTGGAAATTGGTCCCTTCTAGAACAAAATCCTGGGTTTCATATAAGCATGTATATACCTTAATGACCAAACTATGAGTTTTTTCTTATATTCAAAACATTGGGTGTTTTTGCATCACAAAACCCAGGGTATTGTTGCAAAGCACTAAACTCTGAGTTTGGCACAAAACCTAGGTTTTGGGAATGAAACCCTGAGTTTTGTCACAAATCCTTAGGTATTTTACCAGCAAAATCTAGGGTTTGAGGATAAAACTTGGGGTTTTGTAATTAAAAACCCAGGGTTTTGTGAATTTCTGGACAGCATAACTTACACACATAAGATGAGGCACACATACTATGCTAAGGCCAATGGTTCAGATGATAAGAAATTATCAGTTTTTTTTTCTTGTTGGAGATAAAGCCCTGCATCACAAAATACTCCTATAGTGTGTATCTATTTGAAATCACTGTTCTAAAGAATAAAAATTTGACAAAAATAAATACTGCAAAATAGCCCCAAATACGCCATTCACCTAAACTTAATATTTTCTAACTTTTCTCTTATATTTCTTTTCTCTTCCATGTATATCTTGTGTGGCTGCACATCTGGCATTTCTTCTATGGATTCTTCATTAAAGGTAAGAAAGAAGTTGTTTTTTTATTAAATCCAACAGTGATATAACAGCTGAAGAAAAATTGTGCACTTAATAGATTCATAGTGAGCCCTCTATAGGAAGCAATTTGAAGACATACTGTCAAATTTACCACCCCATTATCATAGAATTGCTCTAATATAATATGTATTAATTCTATACCTCAATTTATATAACATAAATAGGCAACAGCTAGCTTTCAAGATATGAGTGTTGTTGCTACTCACGTCCATCACCCTCTGTAACAGCATTTAGTGGCCTTGCTTCCTATAGAGGGCTCACTATCAAATCTGCTACTGTACCCTGCCGTTGATCTTTGTTCTACCCGGTCCTTGTCAACCTGCTCATGTCGATGTTACTAGACTGTTACTCGATGATTGAACTCTGCAATTTATTTGTTTTTGCTTATGCAAGTAGATCGGAATGTTGTACATACAATTTGATGATTATAGCAATATCATTTTACCATGTTGCACATTTTTTACGGGTTACCCTTGTAAATCTCAGTTCTTCATATGCTCTTCATCCAGTCTGGTTGTCACCCACAATGCACCGGGCTTTCTTTCTGGATCATGCCTTTCACATTTTCAATATTTCCCCGTTAGGATGTCAACATGATTCATTGATAAGCATGTACGAAAAAAAGTTGGAGCGCATTCTTGAACTCATTACTGAATAATTTCCGTAACGCGGGCCCAGATGTGTAATGTTGCATCTCGTCGGGCTCGGTTGAGTCCGCCAAGCGTGGCAACTCCCGTTCCTCCCCTCGGAAATTCCAGAGGGGGTTGTATCGTTTTCACAGAAGGAGCAACATGCCGTTGTGTTTGGTGTGTTTGGGAATCATTACGCTACGAGCCCGTCATGTGCTTCCCATTTCAGCCGCCTCATTAGTCATTGCAATGTCGATTGGATTACGCTTTGTTAGATTGGTAACGTTCCACTTGATGGATTTAACTACATTCTTGTACGTATTAAAGGAATTTTTCACCTCCGTAAATGCAATTAAATTTGTTTAACCTTATTACGGTTAGTATACACAGAGACTCCAGGTAACCATGCGCAAAAAAATGCTGCTATATGGGAGGGGGGTACTCATCACAAATGACCATACAGGGACGTGCCACAAACATGGGCCTGCTCGTATATTAACGACCCTTTTTTTCCTGGAAATTTTGTATAGAAATATTTTTTTTTTATTTTTCTCAAATTTGTTGTAAAATTAGTCAAATTTCCTCAATTGCCAGCTAAAATTTTCTCAAAATTTTTTGAAAATTAGTCTACTTTCCTCAATCTGAAGTCAGGGGGGGGGTCTAATTTTTTGAGCAACTGGTCTGTGAAGATTGCTATCTCCTGTAGTGCCCTTGCAGTTTTCCAATTCTTTTCTTTCAAAAATGGATGTGTTAAAATACTCTTAAAATTAAACAAAATGACTGAACTATTAAGTTTGAAATTTTTTTTTTTTTTTTTTTTTTTTTTTTTTTTCATTTTTTAAATTACCCCCCCCCCCCCACTGCACTACCTGCCTATCTATCGGCATCTAAGCGCTATTTTGATTGGTTACTTGGAAGGTAATATCATGTAATGAACAAATCAGAGATACTGTAAGGATGTTGATTTACACAGAGATGTAGAAGCCCTACTTCGATTGGTTACTCAGAGGGCTATCTCATGTTGTGTCCTATAATGAGCCAATCAGACAGATTGTATCATAGTTTGTAATGCCACTGGTAGTAATCCAGTGATTAAAGATGCACTCATAACTACCTATCGCAAACCCTTAAGCCCCTTGTGAGCAAAATTCAAATTTGTCAGGGCAAAAACATTGCAGTTGCATGTACATCTGATGTTAGGTCGTTGACCAATGTATGGACAACATAGCCACAGACTGGCTATCGGATGTTGAAAGCCAACAGAGAAATTGAACACTAAGAAAACATCCAAAATTAATAGGCTCAAAAACAAAGCGATGAATGGCCAGACCTTAGCTCTACAAAAGAAAAAACGACACATGAAATCTTAGCAGGTAATCTCAATAACAGATCTTGAAATGAAAAGATGAGAGCGGGAGAAAAAATATCGCGATTTCGTCAGAGAATTTCCCTAAAGACGTTTACTCATTGTATTCCTCCTGGTAGGTAGCCATTTGAAGTCATTCAAGTTAATTGGCTCTAGTGGCGACGGACTTTGCAATATGCACTTTTTTTTGGACTGCTTGGCTTTTAAAGGAAGCTTGGACTTGTTCTTAGTTTTTGCATTTTCTACAATTTTAAAAACCTATTTTATTTTAATTTGGAATATTTTTGGAGTTATTTAGTAATTTTTTTTGGTAGATAAGCAGCAGCTCGAAAATTACATTATTTCTGTTTGTCCTGTAAAATGGATGTTGTGACTTATAAACTTGAAAGAAATTGAATCTAATTGGGACTTTTAAATCAGAGGGGAGCGGGGCAAAAGTTGCTTTAGAGACCAATATCTGGGGGGGGGGGCAATAATTTGGACCAAAAAGTGTGCATTTGCGCCAAAGTTTGATCTTACACTTAATACACATGATTTGAGATCTCAGCCAGTCAATTATGCACATCTTTTTTCTATTGACAATCTCCATATCATAAAGGGGTCATTCAAGATCCAAAACTTCATCCCCTGTGTTACCTAAAAAAAAGTTGAGATTTTGATATCATCTGAACTGTTGTCCTAAGCACATGCAGTTTCAGTCTTGGAAGAAGTTCAAAATTTTGTATTTTCTGTCCATAAACAGTGGCGTAGCCAGGTGGGGGCAGAGGGGGGCAGGTACCCCCCTCTGAAAAAAATTGAGGGAAATCGGGAAGGAAATATATAAACCTGATATTGGTTAAATCGCCCTCTTTTTGGATGCTTTTGCTCTGCGGACCGGGAAATTTGCTTTGATCGGGAATTTGGGCACCTACGGGAAATTGCCCCTTCAGAACCATGGCGTGCTACGCGAAGAATTAAGTAGGTAGGGCCGTTGCTTTGATCTTAAAGTGTCCTTAATCAAGTTGTTTTGTATGTAGTGATGATTGTTGAAGTTGCAGGCGTGTTTGGCTTTATCATAGGGCAAACCACACTGGCTGTAAGGATGTGTTTCACACAACACTGAAAGGTAATCCTCATCATACTGAACAGAGTGAAAAATCAAGTCCATTTCCCCCGCAAATGTTAGCATATTTAATCGATGCCATCTTCCATTGCTATTTTGTGATGAAAGTGGGATTGTAAGGACGGATGTATCCATTGGAACCAACATGCATAATTTGGTAAATAGTTCTTCAGATATGGGGAATACCTAATAATAACAAAAATCTCAGTAGATACTACTAAAGCATTTAAATGTGGTTGGGTTGACACACTAGGAACAACATCGATCTCAGTTAATTTTGGGCAATAGGCAATTTTGATCGACAATTGTGCAATTTTGATCCGACAAATTTGTTGCAATTGGATCTGCATATTGCAATTTGGAATCCGATATTGTGGCAATGTGATCCAATTTTGTTGCATTCTCGATACGATATGTTGCCAAACTATTGAGTTTCAGGTTTTAGAAGACGGAATTAGGGCGTGGGTTAGTCATTAAAAGTTCCAGAAATCGCAGAGCAAAATTTCCCAGAAATCGCAGACTCCACCATTGCATGGGCTTCCTCACACAACTGTTTATGCAGTGGATATGTGCTGATCCTGATGTCTAGGTACAACGTTTCATGATGGAATTTTGGTAAACTTTGAACTCATAGTAGCTATGACGGAGATGGCTCAGACAATGAGATCCGCAAGATACACTTCTGATAGCAAGTTTTTTTTTTGCTTTCATGAGGGACGACTGGAACAAATTTAAAAGTCATTAAAAAATCTATCTTTGACCCACATAGCATGTTAACACCAGGGTCTTGCCTCAGTTATTTATCTGTACCAAAAAAACTTGGTTCACTATTATTACAATATGACAAACACAAAAACTATTTAAGTTTTAAATAATTTAAATGGAAATTTGTTCGTTCTAGAACAAACCGGGTGTTCATATAAGTGTGTTACAATATGACCAAAACGATGGGTTTTGCCTTATATTAAAAAAAATGTGGTATTTGCATCACAATACCCAGGGTCTTGTTGCAATAGAACAAAACTCTGGTTTGGCACAACAACCTAGGTTTGGGGAATGAGCCTGAGTTTGTCACAAAGGCCTTAGATTTGCCAGATGGTTGGAATAAAAGTTTGGCTTGTACTAAAAAATAAGATAGGCACCAAATACTATGACTTAGGCCAATGGTTCAGATGATAAGAAAATATCTGTATTTTTTCTTTTCTGGGATAAAGCTATGATCACCAAATGCTCCTATAGTGTAACTAGGTGAAACAATGTTCTAAAGAGGAAACATTGACAAAACTACAGACTGCAACATCACAAAATATGGCATTCACTTACTGAATATTCTAAACTTGTCTCTTTTATTTTTCTTCCATGTATATTTGTGTGCGCACATCTGACCTTTGTTCTATTATCATAAGAGGTAGATGTGGCTTATTGTACTAAATCAAAAGGCATCTAAGGCATGAAGAAAAATTGTGCATTTAATAGGTTCATGAGTGAGACCCTGCTATAGAAGTATATTTGGAGACATACTGTCAAATTTACCACCCCATTATAATAGATTACTCTAAATGCAGGGTAGTACTACTATACCTAATTAAATAACATAAAGATGCAACAGCGCTTCCAAGATACAAGCGTTGTGCTTACTCACGTCCACCAACCCTCTGATAACAGCATTGATGGCCTTGCTTCCTATAGAGGGCTCACTATCAAATCTGCTACTGTACCCTGCCGTTGATCTTTGTTCCCGGTCCTGTCACATGCTATGTCGATGTACTAATGTACTCGATGATTGACTCTGCAATTATTTGTTTTGTATGCAGAGATCGGAATGTTGTACATACAATTTGATGATTGTAACCATATCAGTTACCAGTTGAACACATTGGGTGACCCTTCCCACCTTGTAATCTCAGTTTCATCTTATTCATCCCGTCTGGTTGTCACCCAACGCATGGGGCTTCGTCTGGATCATGCTTCCGATTTCGAATTATTTTTGTAGTAAAAACATAACAACAAAATAATAAAATTTGTAAAAAAAAAACAAGTTTAGAGCGATTCTTGGAATAATTAGGAAATAATTTCCGTAACGCGGGCCCAGATGTGTAATGTGTGCATCTCGAGGGCTCGTGAGTCCGCCAGCGTGGCAACTCCTGTCCTCCCCTTGGAAATCCAGGAGGGGTCCGTATCGTTTTCACAGAGGAGAAGCATGCCGTTGTGTTTGGGTGTGTCTGGGAATCATACGCTTAAAAGGGACCGTCATGGGTCTTCCATTTCGCCCGACTCATTAGTCATGTAATGTCGATTGGCTTACGCTTGTTGATGGTAAGTTTCCAATTGATGGGGATTTAACACTTCTGGTACACATTAAGGAATTTTTCACCTCGTAAATGCAATTAATTTGATAACCTTACGGTAGTCTATACGGACTCCAGTTAACCATGCATACACACAAACATGCGGTGCTATATGGGAGTATAATTTATCCCATGGAGGGGGTAATCAACACCAAATGACCATGACGGGGACCTACCGCAAACAGGGTCGCATTTAGCCTTCTGGTATATAATGACCCCTTTTTCATGCCAATTTGGCTATAGAAGTGGGTCTTTTTACGGATAAGCAGCGATTTGGCGATTCGAACCGTAAAACCAATTCAAACTTGTATTTTTGGTATGTTGTTACTATCGTGGATGTGCTAACATACCGGCAAGTGGTGGGATTGGAAATAATGTGCATGTAAAACAAGCAGGAGGTACTTATCTGATTCTGTAATTTCTATATTTGGTATAAATCTTGAGATCAAAGATTCCTTCCCTTACGAATAGTCCCAGATTCTAAGCGTAAATAATTGTGCACACATGACCTGTACAGGTTGACCTCAAACACAAACATTAACTAGATCTTGTTATTCTGTACTGAGTGTAAACCACAATTCAGTGTTAGGTAGACTTTGAGGACACCCATCGCTGTATGTCTCTATTGAGACTATGTATGAAAATTTCTCAAATACTTTATTTATCGATTATTGGTGTTTCTCCAACATTAAAGTAGTTACAGGAATATGCACACACTTATCCCTGTTTCTAGGCTAAAAATGCATTTCCCCATGTGTGGTGTGGCGTTATGTAATTACAGTACTGAGGGTGGCGGATGGGTAGCAATTAATCCACTCTACAGACTAAGCCGATTACTCAATGAACTTCAACGTGGCCGGGATAGAACATTGATGAGTGAATGAAATTTAAATACTCAGTTCCCCAGGTAGACCTAGACAAGATGGTATTTATGTAATCTTTCCCGGAGATTGGCCAGTGCACACAAGGGTGAAAAAAAAAAAAAACCAATAGCACTGGCGGATCGAACGGCGCCAAGCCGTATTACTAGTGACGGACGCTCAACCAAGAGCAAAGACTGGGGGTAGAAGAGCGTAGATATATCTATAGGTGTTAGTTAGAAGGTGTCCATAGCTTTCCTGCGAGATACAAAGAAGTGATATTAATATACAATTATACGTGGAACTTTCGAACTAACACGATAGATGATATCTACGCTCTTCTACCAACCCAGTCTTGTGGCCAGTTGGTTAGAGCGCCGTCACAGTACTAGGAGGTCGCCGGTTCGAAGCCGGCCAAGTGCAAGGGGTTTTTTTTTAACAATTGTTGTTGCACTGGCCATTTCCAGGGAACGATTAATAAATCCAATGAGAGTGGAATGTGCGCTGACTTTTGAACAGGTTGAATATAATGACGTTACCATTTGCTATATGTTTCCACAGTATTGTGGGGGGCAATCTTAAGTACGCACCCCGTAATTCTTTTTTATTCTCTCTCGCATAATCACTGCTTATCCTTTAACACCAAAGCAGCCTATACCGATTAAATAAAAATGCGAAATTGTTGCATCAGCCAATCAGTAACAAGGTAGATGAGACGTCGGAGAAGGCTAATATATTTGGTGCGCATTTCAAGTGGTTATTGAAATTAACATATGATGTGATTAGCCAATCCGAAATGCGGTATGAAAGATGGGGTAGTTAAGGAGTGATATTGGTATGAAACTGACAAATTAGTCATTGAAGACTATCAACATACTTTACAGTTGTTTCACTGCTCCTACATCGTTTGATGTACAAAGGCAGTGAAGATAAAAAGGTTCAATTTTGCACTCTGGGATAAATGAGTGCCTAAATTCAAGCTTTCCTCTAAAGATCAGCATCTTTCTGTGTAATCCAGTTTGGCAATAGAGGGGGTGGTAGATAATGTTTTGGAGCAACTCGGACTTCGAAGACATACTATCTCATGTTGTGCCTTGGCAGTTTACAATTCTCTTCTTCAAAAATGAATGTGTTAAATACTCTAAAATCTAAACCAAAATAACGTAAATATAATTTGGAAGACTTTTTTAAAAGTCTGTTCAATTAACCCGCCTCCCGCAACCTGCCTATCTATTGGCATTCTAAGCACATGTTGATTGGTTACTTGGCAGGGAATCATACAATAGAGAACATCTTGAGATACGTAAAGAAATAGGAGCACTATTGATGGTTACTCCAGAGGGCTTAAATCATGTGATTTCTGTCTGTAAGGGAGCCAATCAGACAGATGTATCATAGGTGATATGTTCACAGTAATTAAAAGATGCACTCATATATACCTATACCAACCCTTAAATCCCTGGTGGAGCAATAATAATTCAAATTGTCAGGACAAAAAAAATGCATTACGTGCATGACAGCTGATGTTAGTCGTGGACCCAAATATGGACAACATAGCCACCAGGATGGCTATAGTATGTGAAGGACAACAGAGAATTGGGAACACATGGAAAAGTCCCAAAATAATAGGGCTCAAAAACAAAGGGATGAATGGCCACGACTGAGCTCTCCAAAGCAACCCCATATAAATCAAGAGGGAATATCAATAACAGATCTAAAGACGAGATAGCGAGAAAAAATATCGCGATTCGCAGCGAATTCCCTAACGACGGTTACCATTGTATTCTCCTGGTGGTGCTCCATTCGAAGGTTCATCAAGTTAATTGGATAGTGGTGGGATGGACTTGACAATATGCACTTTTGGGAATGCTGGCTTTGAAAGGAAGCTGGAATGTTCTTATTTTGAGCCATTACTAATACCTATTGTAGTTTGAATTGGAATATTTTTGGGATTATTTAGTAATTTTTGTGGAGAAGAAGAAGCAGGACAGCAGCGAGAAAAATACATTTAATTTCTTGTTTATCTGTAAAAACATGGGAGTTTGTGATTATAAACTTGTAAAGACAGTGGAATAATTGACTTTAAATCAGAGGGGAGGGCAAAAGATTTGCTTTTAACCCCTCTGAGGTTACCGGCCGATTGAGTGGTATATATTGGCGAGAACACTAAACCAACCCAATCAGAACGATGGTACGTAAAACCTTAGAAAACACTTAATGTTGTACAGGAATATGGCCAGTGCTATTCGATGGACTCAACGGTAACCAGACTAATCAGGTAATGAGCCAATCTAGAGACGGTAAGAAAGGGTGGTAGCTAAGGGACAGCCACTTCTGGGGGGCCATAATTTTGGACAAAAAGTGCATTTGCTCCAAAGTTTTATATACACGTAATACACATGATGACAATAAGCCAGTAATATGCACTCGTTTTCCTATTGACAATCTCCTATCATAAAGGGTCATTCAAGATCCAAAAACTTCTCCCATGGTACCTAAAAGAAGTTGAGGATTTGATATCATCTGAACTGTGTCCTAAGCACATGCCGTTTCAGTATGGAAGAAGTTCAACATTTGGATTTCTCTGTCCATAAACAGGCTGAATAAAGCGTGGTGCCAGAACTGCTCAGACATAAGAAGACACATCAGAAATCACTAACATTGGGAAACTAAGTTTCTTTAGGCATTGTATAGTGAAATAACAGCAAAAATAAACCTGCTAGGATCACAAAATTCACCTTGATGAAAGAAGTCTGCCATTGTACATGGAGAACAGTCCCACAGTTCAATCATGCTCTAGATACAGTGGAAGTGTGGCATGCTGAATGGGATTTGACATAATCACATTTAATCAAATTTTGGAAAAATGTATGTAATCAGTGATAAAAAGGAATCTAAATTTCGTCTTTTCAACCTTTATGTATGTGCTTAGAAGGGGGCACATGTGGTGCAAGTGGATCAGCGCTCGCCCCCATGTGGGTGCGAGCCCCGGGCGCAAGTGGTGTGCACCTTGGGCAAGGCACTTTACCTCGCTGCCTCGTCCACCCCAGGTAGATAAAGTTGGATTACCGGGATATACATGGTAATGCAAGCAGATTGGGCCCCCCCCCCACAGAACATTAGATGAGGGGAGTCTGACCCAAACGACAAAGACAGAGAGATGGGAACTCCGCCTGCGGGTGCACCATTTGCATGGCATGTAACTTTAAAATGCAATTGACCCAGTCAAGAGCATAACTATTACAATGAAAAAAAAACAACAAGATGGCATTCTCCGACTCGTGCGCTCCTTCATGATACAAAGTTAAAGGTGCCAGTAGCCTTCCAAAATGTTCGCAGCAGTTGAAGCCTGCCCTCATTCTATCTGCCAGACCACTTAAACACAGTCAGGAAATGTTGAATGGGGCATCTATAGGGGGTGCGTGAGAAAAGAAATGAAATTGCTTTCACAAAAGATGTAATAATACATGAGGGTGTTTTCTCTGGAAATGGGTACTCTAGTCCAGGGGTTTTATTATGGCGGGCCCGCGGGGCCCAAATCTGCCCCGAGGCCAAATATGGCCCGCAACAAATACCAACAAACCAATCAAATAAAAAAATCAAATGACACTTTTTGTGAATTTAAAAAAAAAAACAAAAAAACTAAAAAAACAACCCGAAAAAAAAAAAAAAAAAAAAAGAATAAAAAAAAAAACAAAAACGTTTTTTTTAAAAAAAAAACGCAAAAAACAAACAACGAAACACAAAAACAGATAAAAAAAAAGAAAAAACAAAAAAAGTTGGGTGGGTGGGTTGGGTGTTGTGGGGAGAGTGGGGGGGGGGGGTGGGGATTTGGGTGGTGTTGTGGGGGGCTGGATGCGTTGTGGGTGTTGTTTGTGGGGGGGTCCTGGTGGTGGGTGAGGTCTTTTGGGGTGGTGGGTTGTTGTTTGGTGGTATGGTGTTGGTGTGGGGAAGGGGAGCTGTGGTATGGTGGTTTGGGTTTATTTAGGGGGGGGGTGGGGTGGTGTGTGGGGGGGGGGGGGAGACGGGGGTGGGGGTAGGTGTGTGTAGGGGGTGTTATGGGGGGGGGGGGTGGTGTGTGCTTGTGGGAAGAAAGAAAAAAAAACAAAAAAAAAAAAAAAAAAAAAAAATAAAACATTAAAAAAAAAAAAAAACCTAGTTTTTTTTGTGTTGTTTTTTTAGGGGGGGGGGGGGGGGGGGGGGGGGGGGGGGTGGGGGGGGGGAGGGGGATGGGGGGGGGGGGGGGGGGGGGGAGGGGGGGGTCGGGGGGGGGTGGGGGGGGGTAAAAAAATTAAGGGGGGGGGGGGGTGGGGGAATAAGGGGGGGGGGGGGGGGGGGGGGGAGGGGGGGGGGGTTGGTGGGGGGGGGGGAGCGCTGGGGGGGGGGGGGGGTGGGGGGGGGTTATTTTTTTTCGGGGGGGGGCGGGGGGGGGGAGGGTTGCGGGGGGGGGGGGGGGGGGGGGGGGGGGGGGGGGGGGGTGGTGGGTGTGGGGGGGGGGGAGGGTGGGGGGGGGGGGGGTGGGGGGGGGGGAGGGGGGAGGTGGGGGGGGGGGGGGGGGGGGGGGTGAGTGGGGGGGGGTGGGAGGGCTTGGGGGGGGGTAAGGGCAAAAGGGGGGGGGCGGGGGGTTGGGGGGGGGTAAAAAAATTAAGGGGGGGGGGGGGGGGGTGGGAGGGGGGGGGAGGGGGGTGGGGGGTTGCGGGGGGGGTGGGGGGGGGTATTTTTTTAGGGGGGGTGGGGGGGGGGGTGTGGGGGGGGTGGGGGGTGGGGGTGGGGGGGGGGGGGAGGGGGGGGGGAGGGGGGGGGGGGGGGGGGGGGGGGGGGGGGGGGGGGGGGGGGGGAGGGGCGGGGGGGGGGGGGGGGGGGGGGGGGAGGGGGGGGGGGGGGGGGGGGGGGGGGCGTGGGCGGGGGGGGGGGGGCGGGGGGGGGGGAAAAAACAACAAAAACGAAAAAGAACCCCAAAAAAAACGGAAAAACAACAAAAAAAACAACAAAAGCAAACACAACCCAGAGCGAAAAAACAACAAAAACAAAAACCGAAAACAAAAAACACAAACAAAAAAAAACAAAAAAAAAAAACAAAAAAAAAAACAAAAAAAAAAAAAAAAAAAAAAAAAACAAAAAAAAAAAAAAAAAAAAAAACTGACATGAAAAAAAAAAAAAAAAACAAAAACACAAAAAAACAAAACAAAAAAAAAAAAAACTTTTCTTTTTTGTTTGTTTGTTATTCTTTTTTTTTGGTTGGTTGTTTTGTTTGTGATGTTGTGGGCGGGGGGGTGGGGGGGAGGGGGGGGGTGCGGGGGGGTGGGGTCGGGGGGGGGGGGGGGAGGTGGGGGGGATCGGGGTGGGGTTTTGGGGAAAATTAAAAAAGGGGGCGGGGGGGGCGGTAGTTGGGGGGGTAGCTGGGGGTGGGGGCGTGGTGGGGGGGGGGGTGGGTGGGAGGGGGGTGGGGGGGGGTGGGGGGGGGGGTGCCTGGGGGGGGGTGGGGGGGGGGGTAAAAAAATTAAGGGGGGGGAAGGGGGGGGGGGGGGGGGTGGGGGGGGGTGGGGGGTGTTGGTGGGGGGCTGGGGGGGGGGGGGGGGGGGGGTGGTGGGGTGGTGGGGGGGGGTGCGGGGGTGGGTGGGGGGGGGGGGGGGGGGGGTGGGGACGTGTCTAAAATATAAGGGAAAAATAAAAATGTAGTGTATTGTGGGCCGGAAGTAGGGAAAGAACTTTTAAATATGTGCCACTCTCTGGCTCCTCAAGCTAATATAATAGCCATAGAATAGGGACTCACTTTATTTAGGTAAAAACGTATCAAGAAACATGAGATGCGCTGATCTCGCGCGCTGGTGAAGCCTTCCAGGTCATTATTGAGAAGGGATATTCAGAAGGTACAGCCAGTACTACTATTATAATTGAGAACCCCTTGCTCTAGTCGTAGTATGTGAAGCCTGCTCCTCCTCATTTATCTGCAAGACCAGATTCAACAAGTCTGAAATGTGTTAAATGGCGCTTCAATAGGGCTGCGATGAGAAATGAAGTGCTTTACAAATGTCAAATACACATGCAGTGTTTCTCTGTATGTAATGGTTAGTCAAGTGTAGAGCTTACCTGGCGGCTGTCAGAAAGTGAATAAGGGAGGAGTGGATTGTTGACCCTTTTTTGGTGCTATTGATTGTGTGTTTGTGATGCTAACAGGTGTTTTGTAAATTAAAACAGGAAATCAGGGAGCCGGTTCAGTAAATGTACATTGAAGTGTCAAGGTGGTAATGCCATCTAGTGTTCATATGGAGATATGCAGGACCTTATGAAATGAACATATTGTACTTAACCCAGTGGCATTTGCCAACAGCCTCTTTTGGGCGAGGGTGCTTAAAGTGGGTAGTTCTTACTGTTTGCTGCAAGCTGGGGAGCCAAAGAAGAACCTCAAAATTTAGAGTTGTCATTGGTTAACAACAACTAAAAATATGACAAAAAATTCCTGGAAGTTTGTATATATTATAAACAATATTTCCAAAAAAACAGTTGGAGCCTAAAGAATCAACTCACTGTACCTGTAAAAATTCAGGTTAGTGTTTTGTAACAGTTGAAAACACCTCCTGACGCATTAACGAAACAACCAACATCAAAAAATACCACTTTTGGTGTCAAAAGGTGGTATTTTCGTAGACCTCGCTCCGCTTAAATCGCTAAAAAGCATGGAAATTTCGCTATGTTTTTCCCATTGTTGAATCCGAGCAATGAAGTTTTAACATGAATGTCCCTTAACGCTTTAAAAAACTATACATTTGCCAGCCCTTTAGGAAGAATAAACCACCAAGGTTGTTAAGAAGTTAAACACCATAACACAAAAGGCAATTAGAAGATGAAACATATAGTCGTTCAAAATTAAACACAAACCGTGGTTATTGTTCGTATTACACTTAGGATAATATTGTTCGTTTAACGCGTTAAGCGTTCACGTTAGAAATTCACAGTGCTTGATTGTAAAAATGGGAAGAATAAAACAGCGTGAATTTCAAGTTTTTTATGATTATAGGAGCCGTGGTCCAGGCAAAATACCCCTTATGACCAAAAAGTGGTTTTTTATTTGTTGTCTGTTAAGCGTCTAGGTGTTTATAGAATGTTACAAAACCTAAACACTAATTTCAGTTGTAGAGGGTTATTTTGTTGTCATCGCCAGAGGGCCGATAGGGATTGCTTTGGTGGTTGGCTTGCTTGTGTATCTGTCTGTGTGTCTGTGTCTGTGGTCAAAATGTTAACCCTAGGACATAATGCCCAATGTTTATGCCCTAACAGCACACATTTTTTATGCCACTGCAGGGATGGCGGGTAGTGCCCACAGTAACCATTCTCAACAAGTGGCATCAAGTCATACTAGAGGTTATTAGAGGTAATTTCCCAAAATGGACAGACTTATAAATATCCACATATGTTGCGACGATTTTCCTGGGACACTTGAATACAGTGTCCTTGGTAGTGTCCCATATGTGGACTCAGTGACCTGGTGACCTCAAGTGCTTTGTCCCCATTCACAAACTGCTGTATTTTTATATGAGTAATGGATGAGGACGAGATCGTAAATGGGCCACTGCACAGTAACATCCATAACAGGCCCACATCATAGTGGTCAGATCGGTTTGTGGTTTGCAATCTGTATTGACTGTGATCTATTTTGATATTTTGGGTGAGTTGCTATATTGAATGAGCCTTGGCAGCCATCGTCTGGCTGTATTATGCAGTACCAAGGCAAAGCGCCATTAGTGTCCGTACAAAGTCATGCAAGACCGCATGATGTCAGAACATGATGTTGTACTATACTGGTAGGCTTGTGCCCAATGCCTCTGTGATGTTCTTTACTTTACCTACCAAAAAATCACTGAATCACAGAAATATACCATTATTCAAGTAAAAACATTACTTACTAAGCTTATGAAAGCACAAAATGGAAAAAAAAAAAAAAAAAAAACTGCAGGTAAGTACCTTTGCATAATCTTTAATTATACTTCGTCTTCCTCCACTCTAATCAATATGCGACTTTGAAGCTAATGACAACAAAGCCCTGGCCACATTTGAATTGGATGATGGCCTATGATAGAATTTGCTGAATGTGGAGTCTGAGGACCAGCCTGCTGTTGCTAATACATCTCTCATTGCAACACCTAGGTTTTTGCAGGGGGGGTAGGACATGCCAACCTAAAAGCAACAGCAAATTCAAAACGGCATGAACTTCCGGGTGCTAGTCTGTTTCAAAGACTTAACGGTAGGAGAGCCTCTTACACATATCGAACGGTTACACACAGACTTGACCAAAAACTAGGCCTGGTCACGAATATTTAAATCTAAATGACCGTTATTGGAAATTACACTATTTTGCAGTGGGGTTAATCCACTAACCCCGACGGATTTTGAAGCCAATGATTTTTTCTTAATTTATCATGATATTACTAAGATCTTTTGAACAAAGGTACTAGAGATGATTTTTTTAATGTTACTGGGACCGAGACTGCCATAGTAAATGCACGTAGCAGTTCCCCAAATTACCGTTTGGAAATCCCCAATGTCCAAATCGAGCAGATCGTGTCCTACCCCCCCTGGATTGTTTCATTTGTGTCATTAGCGAGTGAATTCGCACGCAGTTCGTTTCCATTTTTGTAACTTTTTATCGCTATTTGTGCAGCCAAGAAATTTACTTTTTTTTTCCTGAGCCGCCCATGATGATATACAAATGGATAACAGTGAAATAGTGTTGGTTTTTGCCGTCAGAACTGATCAAAATTATCGCTTCTTTGTGGTAACATGTACTACGTAAACGCGGTGTATAACGAGAAATGCAAAAGATGCCCCCCAGTCATGGCGGATGGTGAGTGCGCCGCCCACGGCGTAGGGGCGATAATAGTCGCCGTCGGATTCGTGTATACTACTCACCAGAAATTTGGTGTGGTTATTTAGTGAATTGGGCAGGTTCTGAACAGAATCAGAGTAAATTTGATCAGCATCTTAGCATTACTGTGATTGGTTACTTGAAAGGGAATGTCATGTAATAAGCAAATCAGAGATACTGTAAGAATGGTGGTATGGTTTACACAGAGATATAGAAGCACTATTTTGATTGGTTACTCAAAAAAAAAAAAAAAAAAAAATAGTGTCCGTACAAAGTCATGCAAGACCGCATGATGTCAGAACATGATGTTGTACTATACTGGTAGGCTTGTGCCCAATGCCTCTGTGATGTTCTTTACTTTACCTACCAAAAAATCACTGAATCACAGAAATATACCATTATTCAAGTAAAAACATTACTTACTAAGCTTATGAAAGTACAAAATGGGGTGGGGTAGTGGCAAAGTGCAGGATTGTATTATAAAGTATGAGAATTGAGGAGGTAGTGTTGGGAGAATCCTTTGACGTCTCCCAGCAATCTTTTTATCATTTAGACAAAAAGAAAGGTAATTTTGGCTTTCACAAGCTTAATATACTACTCACCAGAAATTTGGTGTGGTTATTTAGTGAATTGGGCAGGTTCTGAACAGAATCGGAGTAAATTTGATCAGCATCTTAGCATTACTGTGATTGGTTACTTGAAAGAGAATGTCATGTAATGAGCAAATCAGAGATACTGTAAGAATGGTGGTATGGTTTACACAGAGATATAGAAGCACTATTTTGATTGGTTACTCAGAGGGCTATTTCATGTTGTGTCCTGTAATGAGCCAGTCACACAGATTGTATAGGTGGTAGTGCCTTGGGGGTTAAATACCATGTACGGTATCCATGTAAGCACTGTGGGCACTTATTAGGTCAAATATGACAGTAATATTCATCAACTATCCATGGCGTATTATTTCAAGATGGCCACCATATCATAGCGAGTGGGTTAACTGTCTTGCATGAACCGAAAATTGGCCCGACACTCAAAACCCGCTTAGTCATCCACTAAAAAACGGCGTTATTAAATGGTGTAGTACTATACCCCTGCGACCCCACGGCAACAGATATCATAGATGTGTGATTAATACAGAGCACCTCGGAAAATGTGCAACATTTTAATATTTTGGACGGCGATTTTCGAGTGCCTTTTGAGGCGGAAATCTAATACGCCAATAATTCAGTGCTGTCATCGATGCGGGTTGCAAAGAGTGTTTTTTCTGATCAAAATTTAGGCGTTGAAAGGTGATCCGCGGAAAAATGACGGAATTGCACCGTGATTGGAAGTTAAGCTCTTGGGCAAATATGGTAGTGTTGCACCCAAATTAAGTGTTAAGTGAAATGTTTTAAACGAGAGTCGTTGAATGGCTGTATGGAGTGATAGTGTATTTTTTCCCCTTCTGAGTCATGGTGTCAATGTGCTCTAGCTCCCTCTTGAGTTGAAGACATGCTGCACAGGTTTCATAGGTGCATTTTGGTCATCATTTTGCCCAATTTTCTTGAAATTGGTTGTTTTAAAGCTAGTTGTGTGAGGATCTTGTTAACATTTTCTTCAATGAAAAATTTGGAAATTACCAATGTTACCAAGATTTTGCCTTTTTTTTTGGAGTGTGTCTCTAACCTTTTCCATCTTGGTAGATTCTGTATAGATTATAAACATTATAAGACAGTGGCGTTTGATATGATTTCCCAAATTTCCGGAGGTCATTTCTAAAAAATGCCGACCTAAGACTATAGGCTTGTTTGAATTCATTGAATGCATTTTTTATGCTGATTTGGAATTGGGCCATGAAAATGCATCATTTTTATATTTTTTGCGAAAAAATAAATTTTGAATTCTGAGTTCAGGGCCCAGAGGTTTCTCATTTACAAGACTGCAACAAATAAAAATTGTTTGTTTGTTGTTTGGTTGGTTGATTGTTTGGTTGGTTACTTGGTTGTTGTTGTTTTCACTTGCACAGGGTGGAAATGTCCATCAACATTTGATAAACCATGTAATCTTAAGAAATTGAACTATTCAGGAAATAAATAATCAGGGTCTCTACTCGAGAGAATGCATTACACATTTAAAAGAAAAGTGGTCTTGATATTTTTGTTTTTGGGGGTTTTTTTGTGGAGGGGGAACACCAATTTTTGTGTCGTCTGCCTTAAGACAGGAAGACACATATATAGGGATCACTTTGTCCACTGTTGTTGTTGTTGATGTCTGTTGTTAATAATAATAATAATAATAATATTTATTTGAATTACTTGCAAAAACATGGTGTGTTACACATGCAAAATATAAAATACAAATATAAGTAAGTAATACTGGAAAAATTAATGGGCTTGTTGTCGTGAAAAAGGGTTAACATTTGCCTGTAATATCCACATACTTTGATGGATTTAAACCAAACTTGGGTCACAGGTGCAACATGGCATTCTCCATTTGTTGATGAGGTAAAAGGTCACATGCCAAGCTCAAAGGTCATGTGAGGTCAAGTTGTAAATAGGCTGAAAATGTAAAATTGACCTCTTGAAAAGTTGAAGTTTCAATTGGAACCAAACTTGGTTTATGGAGTTTACATGCAAGCCCTCATTTGTTTATGAGGTCAAAGGACACATATCAAGGTCAAAGGTCATGTGAGGCCTATCATTCACGAACTGCGACGGCAGTCGACACAAGCGGTCCGAAGACCGATGTATTTTTTTTTAGCAAACGCAAGGAGGGAACATGAAAAATGTTGTCCATAAAATTGTGAGTTCCCCATTTCCTCACTAATATTGATCATTCCCTTAATATGGATATGAGTAAAACCGCTGAAATTTTTGCAATAAAAAATAAAGAGGCCATTTCAAACATTGGGCAAAAATGTGTCCCAATAGATCAGACATAAGGTAAAAACATTACGATTCACCACCTTGGCACCACAGTAGCAAAATCAGATCAAAGTATCCAGAAGAAGAATAAATAATAAAATACATTATGCTATGTTCCACATCAAAGATATTCAACGGGAAACAAAGGATTAACTTTCATTGGCCTAAATAAATTAAATCATATTCTGAGAGAAACCTGTTATCATTGTCTTTTTGCACTCATCCTTTTCTGCACGGCATACGATGACGTGAGGAAAAATGCCTGGAAAATGCTTGAATTATACAAAAGGAGTTAGCGTTGCTGTTAATATGGCTTTCTGTTTCAGTTATTGCATATAATGGTGACTTTTTAATGCATCATTTGGGTTAAATAAAGTTCAACATTTGTATATGTTATATTAAGTTTCAGTGTGATAGCAAATGACTCTGTTTTGCACCAGAGGGTGTTTTGAACCAATCCCATAATGCATCGCAGTGTGTCTATGCTGTACTGCAATAAACGCATGTCAGTAATTAGGGATAAAAAGTTTTAAGAACCGTAAGACATTTCATGATCATGCTAAAAAATTACCCGAATACTAATGCTTTCCAGGTTTTTTTATGAATAGGATTTTTGTGGGATCACATGACATTGAGATGAAATTTCCCCACACTGGTGCATCATGGGATGGACTCAATACACCCTCAAGTTTGGCATTAATATGTGTTATTAAAAAAGGACGAAAAAAGAGAGGTACGGTGAGCTTTTAGAGAAACTCAATTCAGGAGCTCATTAGCCTTTACTTTTCCCCTTTTTATCTACACAATTATTAGGTGTCCACTTTCTGATTACAAAAGGTAGCAAAGGGGCATAGCCTTGTCCCTGACTTAATAATAATGATGATAATATTTATTTGAGTTACTAATTAAAAGCACAAGGCAAAATAGTCCCTTAGCCCCCTAAAGAGAACACACCACTTTCTATTGTGCCCCTCCCCCTTTCCAAACATGCACTAAGCAAGTCTAGTTACATGACTTAACTGCCTACATTAACTGACATTTTGCAAAGCGTTCGAAGAAATTGTATCATGGCTCAATGATGTCTGAATTGTATCTTATTAGTTAAGTACCTAGGTACCACGTACAATCATAGGAGTTTTCACTAATAAATAAGTCTCCCGCAGCTTTTTTTAGCTGTCGTTCAAAGAAAATGAAAAGTGGCATTTTCTGTTTATTTCCAATCTAGCCTGGCTAGTCCCCTAGAGATAAACGATAAATGCATTGCCAATGAAACTCAGGGTGAGTAGAGGGAATTAAAGCCATATATACTGTAAACAGGTATATTTTCACGAGCAAAATTTTGTTTGCAAATGGAGACAACAAACACATTTTAATGTTGTGGATAAAGTCGCTCTTACAGTGCTTACTTTCAATGTATGTTGAAAACATTTTTGCAAGGTATTATTTTCACGGTTTAATTGTTTGTAAAATTTGTGAAAATTAAACCCTTTTAAAATTTTCCCTATGCACAGTTGCTGATGCTTCATATGTCATGATGGGCTGTTTGATACACTTTTTTGGGGGGAGGGGGGGTTAGGTACCTTTTCTATTAAAGTGGGCAGAGGTTGGGTCAGTAACTATGAGGTACCATAGGAAGGTAGGTGGTTGATTACACTACATGTACTTTGTTCCCAGTAAGTTATCAATTGGCTTACTCAATAATTATCGATTGAGCCCAATTTTCTGAATAAAATAAGCCAAATCCAAAATAGTGTTAAAAATTAACCTTTGATTTGTTATTATTCTGTCTTTTGTTTTTCCTCTTGTATTCTAGATGTAAGAGCATATTAGGTGCTTTGTCTATTTGTCCACACTTTTTCTCTAATTATCTTTCATGGATTTTTATGAAATGTAAGTTATCTGATATTTCAGGTCAAAGGTCATTGAGCAGGTCATTTGAGGTCATGGTGTGAAAACACTTTTAAAATGTTTCCACAAAAATGGCTGAGTATTCACCCAAATTGCACAGAATGATCCTCGAGGGGTGAGTTCATATGTTGGTGCTCAAAGGTCATCTGAGGTCAAGGTCATCTGAGGTCACTGTTGAAAATGCTAATAGACCATTTGTACGATCCCCACAATGCATCTCGTATTGTGCCCATTTCCATCCAGGAACTTGTACCAGAGTTCATGTTTACCAAAAAAATTGTTGTTCGTTCACATTGCTGGACAGTCCCTAAAACTAAAATACAAAGTACCTTTTCAAGTGAAGTTAATCTTACAGAAATGTAGACGAATATCATAGGAACAAAAAAAATGAGGCACAGATGTTGAAATTTACGACAAAAAGTGGCATTTTCGATTGTTACCGTGCCCTAATTGTCACCAGCCAGACGAATACAGTTCAACTGTGCAACGTCACAGATAGGGTAAGTTTTCTGGTAATAATATTATGCTCTTAACAGTATATTTAAGCTGACTTGAGGCTGGTACAAGTTCCCGGATGGAAATGGGCACAGTACGAGATGCACTATGGGGATCGTGCAAATGGTCTATTATGAGAATGGAGTTTCCTAGTGGTATACAAAAATTTAGAATTTCTGGTAATCTCATGGTACTTGGGGTTTTTAACCAAAAATATATTGCTATCAGAATTTCATTTTACAAACATTTTGATTTGTAATTTGTACTTGAGTAGCTAAATGACTTAAACTTTACACTAGACTGCATATCAAGTGGTTTTAGTGTGTTTCATTTTATATGAGCCAGTATATGAATACCGGGAAATTTCTTGGTGTGCCTTTAAATAAAGAGGTTGAAAAACCATTTTATACCAATCTGTCTTTGGGAACATTTGTGTAAGGTGTATATTTTGGTGTCAAAACTCACAATTTAGGTAACAGACAAAAATTTGAAATACAATTTTGCCATATGCCCTGGAGCCTTTCTAGCCAGATCCATACTAAAGCACTTCACTAAAATTTGCAATGGATTTTCAAGAAAAATTGAGCGCTAGAGCAAGGTGTTTCAATATAATGCGCACACTGTAGGGTAGAGTTCAGAGGCCTAGC
Source organism: Ophioderma brevispina (assembly GCA_023653785.1). Lineage (NCBI taxonomy): Eukaryota > Metazoa > Echinodermata > Ophiuroidea > Amphilepidida > Ophiodermatidae > Ophioderma > Ophioderma brevispina. Next base: position 33,652 of record JAMKCH010085699.1, on the reverse strand, counting down.
ATTGGGTTGTGTTAGTATCATTCACAAATGGTGCAAAAAATCTTGGTATAGTGTAAGTTTTGACTATAGCGGGAACTGACTTTGGTATGGGTAGGGCTGTGCAGCCAGGATACTGAAAACTAAGCTCAAAATATACTAAATTTAACTAATGAGACCGAAAGATGTATCAATGGTCTAGATTTTTAAAGAAAATTTTGCTTTTGGCTTCCACCCCCCCCCAGAATGTCATCTTCCCCCAATCCAACCTCACCTACCTCATCCTAATCCACAGCATGAACTGACATTCCCCCCCCCCCCCCCCTCCCGCCTACACATTCACCAGGTCATAACTTGGTCCCAGAACTTGGTCAAATATCCCCACATATTCTAACATCACTGATTATGCATAAATGTCCTAAAAGAAATTACATTGAGTATTACATGACGGTTCCGTGCTATAGTTATCCCTTCAGTGCCGTACAGTTCAGATTTGTATATTTGTGATAGAATGTCATTTCCATTCTCAACCGAAGTAGCCCGGACTTTGACATTTCGTTCCTTTACTCCCGACCATACAAACCTACTAAAAGTGAAATGCTCTTCTCGTTTCTTTTCTTTTTTTTATTTCCTTCTTAGCCATCTCCCCTTTTTTATAAAGCAAGGTAATAACTGTCTCGGACAGATAAAAGATTTTATTTCCTCGTGCTTAAACTCATTGACTGCTCCGGGCAGAAGACGTGTGTATAAGAAGTTTTAAAAAGAAGCGCCGTACTCATCACGAAGCCGAGCATGAGAATAAATCTCGCCTGTAAATAGATAGCCACTGTCAAGTTTGTTGCACCAGGCGCAAATCTGTGATGAAAAATTGGGGCCCCGTTTTGGAAAACAGGGTTCTGTATTTGTCTAGCTGTTCCACGCTCTAGCTGTTAACTGCAGAACTCTATTTGCCAAGTCATTAGACACTTGTTAGATCTTTAAGATATGAAAGTGATAATATGTCTTTATTTGGTGAGCACTTAATTAATTGACAGTGATTTAAATGGATATCAGTTTTGGGTGAAAATCTTTAAGGTTTGTCAACAAAGAATATGGCTTGCAATATGGCTTGTGATTTATTTCATCAGAAGCAAACAGAATGCAAGTTTGGGCGAATGCTTGTATGTTTGGATTTCCGACAACTCAAATTGTTCTTTGGGGAATGTATGGGTGTTAAACATTCAATCCTTTCTCATCATGATGCGTTAATAGATAGTTCCGGTTGGGAGGAAGTTGTTGCTAGACTCTTGTGCATCCAACTGTAGTTAAACATTGGAATCGAGTATACAGTGCATAGCCTACACATCTGTTTGATAGTCTCATTTATTATGACAAAACCAGAATAAAACAAAAATTAATCGCTGACGACACAGTTTTGACAACTGATTTGGAATATTTAGTCCACTAACTACATTCTGTGTAAATTTTACAATATTTCATTGCATCTTTTTATGGAGAATGGGCATACAGAGGGCGCTATAACATACAAATCATGACCTTTGTAGGCCTATATGGCAAGATTCCCGCAATGGATTTGTCTGAATTTTGCGGAGATGATAGCTCTTGCATGTCCCTACTTATATCAGTTGTCAAAGTTGTGTCGCCACTGCTTGAAATTGTTCTAAAAATAAGAGAGACAATTTGTGTGGGGTCAAACAGCTGTGCCTGCACCTCACCTAGCACAAGAAGTGCATTCAAAATTTCAACTCCACCAAATAAATAGTCAGACAAAAGTGAATTGGGTCAAACTGCCTCGCGCATTCTCAAAAAGGCTATATTGGTATGTTTGAAAACATTATGGATTGAAAAAATTGGGAAAAACAGTTTTGTTCTTTAAAGGTCCATGGCCCGATTGCTAATAGCCTTATCCCCAGAACCCCAGATTTTACCGGAAGTGGTTGAAATTTTTGCATCAGAAGAAAGCTACTATTTTTCTCATTTACCCTGTGAAATCTTAGGGCTGAAGGATGTTTGGTTTGGGAGTTATAATCGAAAGTGTACTCCATTTTGATCGACCAATATTAGTTTTACATAGTACTCTATGGGGCTCACAAAATCACGTTTCTAGCTGTCACATCAAAGCGGATTGAAATATCGGCGCGAAACTTTACAGATGGTGATTTTGGGTGAAGGCCAATCTATTAAAATGAAAACTTTATACTTGATTCTCATTTTTACCGATTTTCTATACTGATTAAATTAATATCAAAGAGGTCCAAACTTGAATTAAAATTGTTCAAACTGATGGCCAAATGGTGAAAATAAATCAAAACTATTTATTTTATGTACACAAGAGTATGTATGTTGTTCCTAAATTACGATTTCGCTGTTTAATGTTTTACTTAAATCGATCTGCTACTTTCTGGCAGCTTCTGGCTGTCGAAAACGGCGATGATAACGCAAAAAATACATAAAAAATCAGATATTTTTTTTATTTATTTACCAATTTTTAAATTTTAAAATCTGTAATCAGTATAACAGATATTAGGGTGATCGGTTAGACACTATTTGGCACTACTCAGGACTAGAGCCATAATTTTGCGGTTGCAGATTTATGTTTGAATTCCCAGCTCCCTCAAATTTGACAAATTGATCCAGGGTGCCAGACAGATTTTGTTTCTTATTTTAAGTGGTATGAAACCAATTCATCCCAGTTCCTTGTTACAGCAGAGGATTATCTTAAATTTAAAGTCTTTTTTAAGAAAAGGGCATGAAATATATTTATCAAACAACTTGCAATATAGACATTATTTATTAACCTTAACGCCACCAAACAGCAAAAACGCCTAATGCACTGAGTGAGAAAAATGCACTAAATCCCGGATGCATCAATGACGTCATCGAACGAAGACACATATGGGCACAAAATCGCTGCCGGGCCAGCGACATTGCCGTATATAGCGTGATATCCCCGGTCATGGGAGTGTTCGAGACCAATCAGAGTTTCAGACTTTTCTTTTTCTCCTCTTCCCTTATTCCTTCACTGCCTCCCGACGTAAGGGTTAAAGATAAAAGTGTTACATTGTGTCCGAACTGGACATCTATCACAGAAAAACCTCATCACTCACCCCAATCCACACCCCGAATCTCTAAATTATCTCAAAGTATTACGACTCTTTACTGCAAAAGTTCCTGGCCCACCTCTCATCATTATGCGCAACGTCTATCACAACACACACACTTAAACCAAGCAATAACGCGTCACAAACTACCTCATGTCTGTAATAGCAACCTAATTTTAGAACAAATTTGTCGGCGTGAAGGAGTCTGCTCGACTCACCACAAGTGCCATTTTTTTTTGGTCACCGAATCTGCTAAAATGTCAAAATTCAACATTTCCGCAACTATTACGGGAACTCATCTGATGGGGAAAGGTTTCTGAAGTGAACTTTTCGAGTTATTCATTCTTTAGTCTTGTTACATATCAGGGAAAAAACTTGGCCCACTTACGCCTAGCAAATGCTATTCAAATTGTGTACACATAATGAGAAGGGAGATCGCGGTAAATTAATTGAGCGTTCAATGTTTCGGCAAGTTTCTCAATTACAAGGGGCTTTGAGGAAGTCGAGTAATGTGTGCTGATGCGACTTGGTGGCGACTAATCACTTTGTACTTAACGATGCTTGTTGTGTCCTATAGATCCCCGGGCATTATTCTATGACAATATCTCAGGAAGGAGGCACTGCTACTGAATATCTATACCCTGTTCGATATCACTTGGGATAAGACCTTGCTCTTTTGATGTGCCAAAATTCCTGTGCCCTTCAGGTTACTCATACAGCCATGCCTGTTCAATTCTTTGTGTTGCTGCAAGGAGGCACATGCTACTCAAAATTCTGTATGTCTGTCTATGTGCGTGTGTGTGTGTGTGTGTGTGTGTGTGTGTGTGTCTGTGTGTGTTAAAATTTTCAGTGAACCTTTTTCCAGGAGCTACCAAACTTTGGTCATAGGTGTACCGTGGACACCTCCATGTTGTGGTAGGGTTAAAGGTCTTGTACCAAGGTCAAAGTTCTTGTACCAAGGTCAGAGGTCTTTTGAAATGGCTTCCAAATAACTTTCAGTCTCAAAAGCCACTGACTTATGTGTGTTATAAGTTGTAACCTATACAGAATCTTCAAGAATTGAAAGAGGGGAATGTGTTGGTGCAGTGTATCTTCCCTCATTTTTCACCAATGAGGTCTCGGGTTCCATCCCTGGTAGGGGCTCGTTCTCGGCGGCTTTATGTGAATTTGGTTTCTTGATCCATACTCATTCCCGCAGGTTTTCTCCGGGTACTCTGGTTTCCTCCTGCTTCTAAAATCAAGCTTCTTGGCATAAATCTGTTCTGGTATTATGGTTTCTCTGATGTGCTGAGCACCTTTCATGGCTGCCGCACAGCGCCTTGAGCATGTTTATATGGATATGTTGTGCATTAAAAAATATTCAAATTATTATTATATAATTTACTTGATAACTTTGATCTACTCTAACTAGTGTTAAATCAGTGTATTCTGTCAAAGGTTATGCACCATTTTGGAGTGAACAAACTATAGTGGCTGCTTGTGAGCAGGAAGTACACTGGATTATGTATAGATGAGTGTCTCCTGTATTGTTACTTAACAGTGCTCCAAGAGCAAATGACCACTCCTTTAAAGGGAGAAATTTCCTAAATAAACCACTCACGCTACACCTTTAAAACTGTTTGATATTCCTAGCTCGTGTTCTCCTAACAACCCTTCTAGCCTCCCCTTTGCCTCGTATGAAGAAACTTGTTTGGATATTTTTTTCTCCATAGTCCCCATTAGCCAGTGAGTGAAGTTTGTGGCTTTTATTGCATTGCTTTCTCCAATTGATGTAGAAATTTTTATTGCACATGTCTTAAGAAGCTCATAAAACCTGGGAAGTCTTTAAGAGTTCAGCAGCATATTTGGATATCTTATGATAGTTTGGGTTAATTGTTCTCAAAACAGCTGAGAAATTCCTTTTAAAATCTGCACTCCCAGTGGAAGATTTAAAGGGCCATGGCCCGATCGCAAATAGCCTCGTCCCCAGAACCCCAGATGTTACCGGAAGTGGTCTCTCAAATTTTGGTGTCTACGGAAAGCTACTATTTTTCTCATTTACCCTGTGAAATCTTAGGACTAAATAATGTTTGGTTTGGAAGTTATGAGCGAAAATGTACTCCATTTTGGTCGACCAATATTAATTTTACACAGTACTCTATGAAGCTCACAAAATCACATTTCTAGCTCTCACATCAAAACGGGTTAAAATATCGCCGCGAAAATTTACAGATATGGAGTTTTGGGGTGAAGGCAAATCTATCAAAATGAAAACTTGATATACTTAAATCGGGCCATCCACCTTTAAAGACACTATCAGTGTTTTATCAGAAAGAGTCAAAATATTTGAAATTTGCAGGAATAGCTTAAAAGTGAAGGACAAGTCTGTAGAATTCTCATAAGTTTTTCCAACTGAAGAATTGACAGAAAAGGAAGAAAACGGCAGTGTTCCAAAGTACGATTCTCCATTCAAAATTACGTGTTGTAGTAAGTGTCCGTACGGACAGTAATGACTAAAATTTCTGATTTTGTCTTTATTAAGTTGCTTCTGGTCTTATCATTTGCAGGGTATATTAGGATAGCTGTACTTGTTATATACATGCAAACATTTTTGATGATTTTTTCTATTTTCTGATTCACTGATAGTGCCTTTAAGTAGTGTCTTTAATGGGGGAGTATGGATTCAAATAGGAATAGCCCATTGGTATTACTACTAAATACTACATTTGAAATCCACAGACCCTATCTAATATAACTCTTATGATTCAACCAAAGTCTTCCACACAAGGAGTATAAATTCTAAATGAAATAGTTTTTCATATCAGATTTAGGTAAAGTCTATGTATTTGTCTGATCCAAACAAATTCAAAGTTGACAAAAATCTCATTTTTTATTTTTGTAAATCTGTTGAATTTAAGATCCCAAACAAGCCAATTGAGAACCTTTTCAAATTTTGAGCTGAAAAATAGTAAAACTTGGCACTCTGAAAGAATTTTCCCTGTGACAGTCACTTTCATGACTGTTTTTAAAATCAGCTTGAAATTTGCATTCAAATGACTCCAAACAAGTCTAGTTTTAGGTCAGCGGTTTTAATTTTGATCCCCCTGGCTTGAAAAGCCGTAAGGGGACATTAGGATAGCATGCATGTCCATGTGTTCCAGTTTGGTTAGGTTTTTGTTTTTCATGTCCGATTTGGGGTTAAGGTGCAATAGGGGTTCCTTCCTGTGTGGGTGATGTCAAAGGTCATCTGAGGTCATGTTCCAGACTGCCATCTTGCCAGGGGGATGAGGCAAGTTTACTTGCTGTATTTTTAATGCCATCTCAAAGGCTACTGATTTTATGTGTCACATGACACATAAAGCCACCGACTTCAATTTACAATTACATCCCAGTCCCCCCTCATCACATTTGAATTATTTTTTAGACTTGCTTTTTGTCCACAAGTAGATTTGACAGACAGGGGAAACAGGTTAATGAAAGAATATGGTAAGGAGCCCTTGGATTTGAAAAGTCCTTATAAATGCTCGATGATAGGTGTGTTGTACTGCCGTAGAAGCCCCCGCAAAGGCCAAGACACGATGCCCGTGAGTGTTTGGAAACAAGTTCCTGTTTTTTTCCAAATCGGTTTCCTTTATTGCCGCTGTGGATGAGGCAGGTTTGCCTAATGCTAGTTCCATCTCTCAGAAGCAGCTTTTGAAGAACGAAGAAAAAAAGAGAGAAAAAAATGAGATTTGTTTCCTTGGTGATTGGTTTCCGTGGTTCAGCGCCGACAAGACATGAGGAGAGAGGTGATCAGTAATCCCCAACGCCTCGAGGGCGGTGTTTGTATATTGAGCACCTCGCGGGGTTGACTAGGCTTGGCAAAAGTCTCACCTGGTGCATTGATTGATCCCGCCATTGGTGGCGTTCTATAGCATCGCCACTGGCTGTCAACCGCCTTTGTCAAAGTTTTACTTTGTCGTGAGTGTGTGAACATTTGTGCAGTGAGTTCTTGAATGTGCCGGGAATATAATGGAGAAGTTATTTGACAGTGTGTTGGTAGGTTTAAGTATTTCTTTAAGCTAGTTGAGATCTCTGATTCTGAACTTTATACAGAGTGAACTGATTTGGCAGCATATGAAAGTGTATGTATGTTAAAAATAATGTTTGCACTTCTGAAAGTAATAATTCAGATCTGCTGTGAGACAGATATCATTACAGTGGTAGGACAGAGGGCAATGGCTAAGCTTTTCCCTTACATTTGAAAGTTATCCATTGACCCTAATCCTAAGCCTAACCGCAATTCTAATTCCCAATACCACTCCCAACCCCCAACCCCTACTGCTAACCTACTCCAACCCAATCTACCCTTATCCCTATCCTACCCTATCCTATCCTACCCTATCCTATCCTACTCTACTACCCTAATCGTACTTATACCCCTACCCCTAATCATAACTCTAGACCAACCAAAACTAAGGCCAAAACAACCAACTAAAAACTGTAGTAAGATTCTGACTACTATATCTTGATCCGCAATGTTTTCAGAAATGTATCGCAACATTGATACCATCTTACAACTTCCCAGAACAATTTCTACCAATTTCATCACTCTGAGAGAAGTACCTGTTGAATTTTGTTTTGGCTTAAAAAGAATATTAAATCATTCTCGAAGCCAATCAGTGATATTGTAATATATAGGTAAATGAATGAATGTGTGATTGGCCAATCAGAAACACTGTAGAAAGGTGCCTAGAAGGTTTGCAAAGTCATGAATATATCCAATTTAATTTTGTATTTGGTCAGTTTATTTGAATCCACTCATAGGCTGAATCAAGCCCTTCAATGATTGATGTGTTTCCTTGAGCAGCTCACAGTCAAGATAAAGAAAATCATAATAAGAAAAGGTGGTGTATTTGGCCCTCAAGTTATTACTACTACTGAAATACTTTTGGCCCTCCATGCCAGGTGCTCTACTGGCATATGTAAATAAGAACCCCCCCTGGGTTAGTGGACTTAAAAGTGGAATTCTTATGCTTTTTGCACACGTTCGAAGTAGCATGAAATAAAGAATGTGCAAATTTTTTTATTTGGGTGTGTAGGTCTTTGTAGGAAAACTGCAAAAACGTAATGAATTTAAAAACAAGTGACAACTTTTTAAATTAGTTGACCTTGAAAATAAATAATGAAAAAATTACCACGTTTATAGTATTTGAAACACTACTTTAGGTCTTCGTAACCTTGCTGGGAACTTTAAAAAGACATGACTACTTCATCCCAACTCACACATTATCCGTAGATGTGTAATTCCACTTACACTACCAGCGTTAGCCCCCTGGGCCACTACCTGCCTATTAATTGGCATCTAAGCACTATTTTGATTGGTTACTTAGAAGGTAATATCATGTATGAGTCAATCAGAGATACTATAAAATGGTTATATGGTTTACACAGAAATATAGAAGTACTATTTTGATTGGTTACTCAGATGGCTATCTCATGTTGTGTCCTGTAATGAGCCAATCAGCAGATTGTACTATAGTTGTTAGTGCCCAGGGGGTTAATAGCCTGCTATCTACTGCAGATAGCAACTATTATGTTACAGTACAAATGTGGATGTCATATTTTTAACAGCCTTAATGGATATTTAATTGGTTAACTCCACTCCAATAATATCCATAAATAGTTGATTAGTCTTACATGCCTTGAATATCATTAAGAGCTGTCAAATAGTTATACACCAAATAAATATGCATTATTTATCAGTTTGATTTTTTCCTGCTTTTTAAGCTTTCTAAGGTATAGCCATCTAAGTATAGGCCCATGGGGTTTGTTGGTAATAATTGTCTCACAATAGGGGTGGGCTTATGCTTAGATTACATGGCATTTACAATGAAGAAAATTTTGGATAGTATTCATGAGCATTTCACTATAAGTTTGAGAAAATCTGTAAGTGTAAGCAACCAGCAAATACAATGTTTTGAATTGCTAGAATTAATAGTCAAACTGTAAGCAAAAATCCTGTGAACTAGGATTTAATATATGGTTAAAAAAAGTAGAATTAAATCAAATAACTGGACTTGCTGCATATATCTGCACAATGTTATGCCTAAAACCTCTAGGCTTCAACTGGTAATGATGGTCCCACTGGATAGGTCACTGAGGGCATAGAATTAAGTGGTCCTGTCCCCCCAAGGTGTGTGAGAGATTGAGTTAATTAATTAATTCCTAGCCATCTCTCACATGACCAATCCAGCGGGTCCATCACCACCACTCACCAGTTGAAGCCTAGAGGTTCTAGGCACAACGTCATGCAAATAAATGCGAGTCCACTTATTTAATTTTACTATTTTATTTAATGAAAACTACTGGATAACTAAGAACATTCACTCTTATAATATATGTTTTGATATCAGAGTGTTTTGGCGAGTTTTGTAACCTTCTTCTTCTTCTTGCGTATGAGGCAGCAGCTAAATATGTTGTAGACGGTGGAGCTAGCTCACTGTTGATTGGTTGGGGTTTGAGAAGTCTATGTCCACCGGTGGACGAAAGGTAAGGGCACTCATTGAGAATGTGATCTGCAGTCTGTGATGAAGAACCACATTCCATCTTTTTCGCATGCCTATGTGTGCAGGAGGGAAGTACGAGTGCCCCTCTCTCCAGTTATAGAGGAGGGTGTGGAAGTCAAATGTCATTTATCTCAGGTCACAAACAGTCGAGTAACATGGGTATTTCAGTCACTAGTTACCGGACGGGTGTTAGATGTTATGTAACAGAGACTCTCTTCAGAGATATTGCCACTCAACAATGATTGGGGAGTGTGAATCATAATATGTGTCCTTAATAATCTAGAGGCTTCGCATTTGTGATTGGACAAGTCGATAATTTACCACCAGTCTTGAGTGCAGGCTACAAGAAAGTGTTCAAGACCCTTCCCACCATGTCTTGTCAGATGAGTGGCCCTGGCACAAACCAGATTGCATCGGAGGCCTACAAGGGATTTTCCGCTGCCCCCTCTAGGCATTGTGGGATATCCAATATGAAGGCTAGTGACCTTTGAAATTATGGGAAGTTGCAGGGGTATATAATCTACATCATCATCATCATCATCATTATCATCTTCATCACGCAGTAGTCAGAATTCGGCTCCGAGGCGATATGAGTTAAAAATATTGGAAATTTTTCGAAAAAATACACAAATAATTGGAACCCTTCCTTCTCGGGGTATTAAGGTATACAGCCCCTGTGTGAGATTTAATATACTCATAATGAAAATATGGGCATGTGCAATCACAGTGCTGTGCATCACACTAAAGTGTATACCACCAGAGATAACTGTATTTTAGAGAGTTCGCTTTGGATTAAGGGGTTAATGTAGATCAATGGTAATTTAGCTATACTTTTGCTTTATTTTCCCAAAAGACAATTTCTCTAACCTCCAGTATGTTCACTCTAAGACATAGCATGACCTTAGATAATGTATATTGAGTTAATGCTAGAGATGGGCTCATAATGCAACCTTATGGTACACCTACTGTGGTAGCTATAGTGTGTTCACTATAATATGGAACAAGACATTTGATAACATATTTTGAGTTAACTCAAAATACTGATGCATTCCTATGGTAAACATACTACAGTAGCTATATTGCTTTCAATATAAGATGGAACACTACCTGTGATAGAGTATATTGAGTTAACACTAGGAAAGACCAAGGTCATGATGCAATCCTGTGGTAAACATACTATGGTAGCTATAGTGTATTCACTATAAAATGAAACAAGTACATTGGAGACCAAGGTCATAATGCAATCATGTGGTAAACACACTATCGAATCTATAGTGTATTTTCCCACAACTTGGAGCACTTCCCCTGACAAAACATTTGTAGTTATGGAGGTCATGTTTCACCTTATACTAAACATATAGTGTATGTATCTTATAGAACCTATTATGAGGATGTTACAAGTCACGTTTTTCCATTACTCAAGTAAGTATTGATTGAAGGTCAGAAATGCAGCGTTCTGTTTCACAGGGTATTGAGTGAAGGTCAGAAATAGGTAATGTATTGCATAGATGTGCAAGTTTTTAACTATAACTCTTTATTCAGAAGACCCGTCTGAGATATGAAAATGATATTTGACTTCATCGGACACCTTTTCATATATTGCTTCAATTCTTTTGAGAAAATCAAGTGAAACTATAGCCCAGTGCATTTTGTCATGGTGGGTTAACCACGAATGTCTAACACCATTCTTACAACATCTCTGATTGGCTTGTTACATGATGCAGCCTCAAAGTAACCAATCAAAATAGACCTTTTATATATACATCTGTGTGCAGCTTTAAAACTTTTCTACCAAGTCTCTGATTGGTTAATTATGTCATATAACTTATGAACAGCCAATGATATCAGTCGGTGGTACCCAGTGGGTTAATATGTGGTGAGATTCTCTTACAGAACCTAATACTCGCTATCAAATAGCTTGCATAGAAAAAAGAAGTCAACTGAGTTTAGCCTTAACCCGTCCATTTATCGAGTCAAATCTCCCTGGGGAGGATAATTTTTAATGCAATGTTTTATAAATACGCTTACTGGATACAATCCAGCATGCGGCTTACTGTTTTGTTGCTTATCGTTTTTTGTGCTTCACTTGCCAGAATTGAGGCAGCGTGGTCCTAAGCAAGGATTTCTTTTTCCAAACGTGGCCAAGGGGAAACATTCTCATAATTGTGTTCTTTAAGATGATGGATGTGTTCAGAAGGGCATGAACTTGTTAAGTGTTAGGTTAGTTTAAAATGGTAGTGGACTTCAGAAAGACGGGACATGCTCAGAAAAAAAGATGTAAAAAGAGGGATTTTTTTGCTGTACTCAAAGCGTTAAAACATTTTGCTGTGCATATCTCTGTAAATTATGATCTGATCCCCTGTCGTATTGCAAAACATGTCCGCATCACGACTCTATGTTCCCTGTTGAACGGAAGGAGCATCTTCGAGATAATGCAGCTGATCCTGTTAAAAATAGGCGATGAATAAATTGTGCAGTAAGTAGCATGGGGAAAGAAGGTGGTAAAAATGAGCTTGGAGTTTATTTAGCAACAAATGTTTCTATTTGATGTATGCGAGTATGTTTGTACTGTTGGGCTTATTATATTTGATGAAACAAAACGAAACAGGCTCAGTACCCATTGGATTACACGCTTTATTCCATCAGAGTATAAAATGTATGATAACGGAATAAAGCGTGTAATCCAATGGGTGCACTGAGCCTGTTTTGTTTAGTTTCGTCGAATATAATAAGCCATATTGTTGTTGTTGATGATGCTGATGAAGATGGTGATGATGATGATGATGATGATGATGATATTGATGATGATGACGACGACGACGATGATTACTACAATGATCATGGCAATAACGATGGGGGCGGGGGGGGTTGTGGAGAGGGAGAGTTTTTTATATTTATAGAAATGGCATTGTTGTGATTCTAACAGGTTCCTCAATTGATACATTTCTTTGACAGCATAATCAAATCAGTATGTACTTCTTCATTTACATTGATTTGTACCTGATCTATTTATCCATCAATTGATAGATCTATCGATTGGGAGCAGCAGTCTGACAAAGATGGACACAATATAGAGAAGCTGATAGACAAATTTAGACCATTTTGAGCATATCTGGGATAAACAAATACCTGCAAGCCACCGTGTTGTGTTACCTCTCATGACAGGCTGACATATGTCAAAATGGGAAAATTGTGCTATGGCCATGAAAAAAAAATACCGAGAAGTGCAAATAGCAAGAGGGTTACTGTCCAAGTACGCAAGTCCCGCCATAATATAACGACAATCTTGAACCCACTGGGCAAGTCGCGTCATGATGTAATTGTAAAGTTTGCCCTGTATTTGCCTTGACCAGTTTTTTCTTTTTGCTCTATTTTTCTTGGTCCACATTTCCATCACTCTCTTCGTTATCTCTTCTCCCTTCCCGGTTGCACATGTTCATAGCAGCCCTGAAATAACCATGATATTCATTGAGTGCAGCCTATACTAAATCAAGCATGCAAGGTAGTCCAGTTCAATGTAAAATCAGGTGTAGAACGATCACGATCACATCATTTTTTTTTTTTGTTCGTTGATAGACCTATGTGTGTTGCAAATTGAGAAGCTGTTTTTATTAACTCTTATAGAGGTACTGGCCACGGGGGACATGATTGGCCGAGTGCAAGTTTTCAAAATCGGCGTTTTAAAAGGAGTACTGAGATTGAGATGGACTGTCTCAGCTAAGAGCTGCCATTGTGATGAATTTTGATATTTGATCTGCATTTATCTAACCATTCAAGAACAAACCACCCAAGTCTTTGTTGTTAAGAAGAATATTACGCCCATGATATTGATTTCAAATTTTGTTGCAATTTTTTTGCGGTGGTTCACTACAATTGCCATATAGGCAACATTATATACTCAAACACAAATGCATCCCTGCACGATGTGCACACATACACACAAACATACACAACATATATAACAAACACACAACTACTCACCCCACACTCCAGACACATACACACCCACAAATATTGCTCGCTTACTCATTCACTCGTTCACTACTCTCTCTCTCCTCACTCAACCACTCCACTCACACACATTCTCTGCACGCCTCTGTGGCATAGTAAAATGTATAAAATTATAAATATGGGATAATTGCAATTTTTTTTTGCCTCATAGCTTTTAGATCAACAAATTACAGCCTGTTAAGGTTTCCGATAATTTATAATTTGCAAAACTTCCCTTTTAGGGCCCTGGGTCTCATTAGAGTAGGTAATGGTGAGTTCAAGCCCCATGTGGGCCAAGTGTTTTGCCCTTGAGAAGGCGCTTTACCTTCAATTACTCCTTTCACCCAGGTGTATAATGGATACCAGCATTATTCATGGTGGAAAGGTAACTCGCTGTAGAGGAGTTGTAGACGATACCCTTACACCAACATTAATGGTGGAGTCTGGATGGCCCAATCGCTTTTGAAAGAGAGATGGGCACTCTGTTAAGTTACAAAAGGTCCGTTCCCTTTACTATTGTGCCTAGAATTTCAATAGATTACAATGATTGGGGGGGGGGGTTGTCCTATTGATCCCTATTGCTTACTATGTGCTGTGAATGACCCTTGATGAGTGCTTGTGATCCAAAAGTGTCAGGAACGTGATTCCCCCTCCCCTCCCCTACCCCGTGAATTATGCCCTGGAAAGATACTTTATTAAGGGGTTGCAAATGAAAGAATGGCAAGGCCTCTGTTTCATGTCCCAAAGGCCGATACATATAAGATCTTTCTAGAGGGAAGAAGAAAATATATGAATAAAAGATCAATTGCTCAGACGACTAGATGTCTAATGAAGGAAAGCAATCCCATGGATGTTAGAAAGTGCTTGTATTCGGGAAATACCTTTTTATCTCGAAGAATCACATGAGCTAAATATTTGACGGGAGGAAAAATAATTGCTTTCCATAATCAAATGAAATAAAGTGTCTTGTAAACATCAAATTCTAGTTACACGTTCTGGTGCAATCAGGTATACATATCACACCGCCGCCAAAAAATGCAACCAAAAAATAATAAATTGCTGCACACTAGAAATAAGGCAGGAAGGTTCCCAGTAAAATAGCAATTTGAGTTTAAAGGGGAAACAATAACAAAAATAAAAAAAATGTTACACTCGGGGGAACAGCTAATACAAAACAATAAAAGGGGTAATCTGTATTACATAAAAAAATTCTGTATCGCCATTTTGACGCCGCCTCTGATTATCGGCAGGGTCGGTGACCGGCACTACCATCCACGTTTTGGTTTACCGTACGAATTATCATTGAATTTTTTGATCATTTTTTCCCTCTCTCGCTCAGTCTCGCTCTCTCATTTGTGTTGGTATGGATGACATTAACCCCTTGTAGACGTATTGGAATTTGTGTCACATTTTCACTCCAGTAGTATTTGAAGATTTAATCCAACTCTTATTATGGTTGTATTTATGTCCAATTCAAAGTTTTTAGATAGCAGAAAGGGACTAGGTGTGTTGTGAATACCAGTGCAATCGACTTAGTTTAGTATCTCGGCCAAGCTCTTTCAGTGACTCCTGAATTCTGTAATCCCCTCTTAAATTCCTTTTAGGTAACACTGCTCATGTTTTCACGGAGTTTCTACATAGATTAATCTGCTTCGACGCGCATTTGCCGTAATGAAAATACATAAGTTTCAAATTGTGACAATTTTTTTGTTGTGTGCAGAAAAAACATGATCCATTAACATGGACGGCTTAGTTATCTGCCTGCATTTCAAGTGTTTGCCGAATGCCACACGTAATTATGGGCATATTTTTATGCGTCAACATGGATTTTTTGAGTCATGACCACATGGGGCTACGCTTCCGGATATTTCTTTTTTGCATGGTGCACTTTAGAAAGACCAGGAAATTCTCAACTCAAAGTGCGAGTTCATTGCATCCTGTCTGCCTTTATGTGGTTTGTGGACTCACGCACTCTGGTGAACTGCAAAACTGCTGCAAATTATGATATATTGTAAGAATTTTTCTGTGTGTATGAGAATTTAAATGTACAAAATAGGGAATTTGATAAGTGTCCAATCAATATAACAGGGATGGAAAAAAAATAATTTATTTCTCAGCAAGATATCCCATCAAAGCACCCCCAGACTCCAATCGCCACCCAACTCAAGTCATAAGCGGTCATAGGTCACCATAGAGACTTGCAGTCTAGTAGGGTTACTAGGTCACGTACCAATGTCAAAGGTCATAGAGGTTAACTTTCCTGAGCAGGACACAAGACCCAAATGTTTAATATTAAAAGTAGTTGGTAGATGTAGCGCATTATCAATTCTGGGCTAAGCTTTCTAAGCCATTTTTTTTCTCATAAATACGCTACAAATAACACTGGGTTGCTGTACAGGCTGGTCTTCTACCAATGCAATAGGCAGTTTAATCACTAGATTAACCCTATGAGTACTTGATGTTGATTGGTTACTATGGAATTAAGCTGATTGCTGATTGGTGCACAATGGACCTTATGTGATTTTGGGAAACCAATCAACAACTGCGAAGAATGGTCCCCGTAGGACTGAGAAGGGCTAGAGCTTGAATAGTTGAAAGTTACAAATTTCAAATGGTTATGAAACTAAGATATGCATGTATTAGGCCAATCAGAAATACGGTATTGAAAGCAGGGAGATTAAAATGAGATTTTGTACATAGCTATTAACCCTGTTTGCACTGGCTGTTTCAATTGGTCATATGGAACTTTTGTGTATTTAGCCAATCAGCAACACGGTTAGAAATGGGTGGGTAAGCTGAAGAGGGCTAGAGCTTGAAAATTTAGAGCTGCATTTCAATTGGTTATTGGAAAGATATTTGCAGGAATTAGCCAATCACGACATGCTGTCTGAAGGAACAGGTAGGGTATAAGAGATTTTTTCATCACTAGCTATTAACCCTATGTACACTGCCTGTTAATTGGTCAATAGGAACTTTGTGTGATTTTTTGAGCCAATCACCCCTCATGGTTAAGATTGGTGGTAGGACTGAAGCGGGCTAGAGCTTAAATATTTGGAAGCTGCATTTCAATTGGCTATTTAAATGAATATATGATATAATTAGCCAGTCATAAATACTATAGAAAGGTATAGGAAGGGGTTAGTGGGTTAAAGGGCTTTGTGGAAACAATGTGGAGAGGATTGGTGCATTGTCTGTGTTTGCCGTAATTAGAATCGTGAAAGGAAGAGCTTCTGCTGAATTCAAATCCCACCGTAAGAAGTTATATCAGTTTAGGTTCTTTATTAAACACAGTTTCCTAGTTAGGCTGTGAGTGAGAAAGATAAACATTTCAATTTTCATTTATATTCAAGGTGGATTATTTTAAATCTGTTTACTTTTCCGTCACATTAGTCCTCGCCAAAATAACAACATACTCAAAACCGTGCATTCGGGAACTAGCGAAACAGAATGTAATCTCGATAAGCCGAAGCCCAAGCCCCACCAAGCCATGGCATAAGGTTTAACCCAGCGGTGTACCCCTGACGACAAAAAACCCAATATAATTCCCAGCATCTTATTTTGCCTTTATGCTTATGAATTATGCATGAGATTTGGGCTATATATATGGCTGCGTATCGGTACTATTATAAAAAAATGAGTCATTACGGCTGCATCTGCACTCAGAACGTGAGACAAATGAGCAATAGACTCGCTGAAACTGCGGCAGTTTGATCTTAATTTTAATTTATGGTTTGTATTTTTTATGGGTTAACGTGTTGTATTTTCATCACTGTGGGGTACGTTCGCCACATGAATTAATACCATAGATGAGGAGAGAGATATAGCGTTATGTGAATATGGGAAGGAAATTATGCATTAATTATGGACCCCGACTTATGTGCAATCAATGAAATCGGCTGTAGTTTGAAATTAAAACTGACTGCCTTTGCATGCAATTTTTTGCATTCAACAATGAATGATTTAAGGTGGAGTCCCAGCAGGAAAAAACAGTCAGGGACTGAGATACGATTTGATTGTAAAAGGCCGTGGGGGGGGCTCACTCCATTGCCACTTCCGCCTTACCCCAGGGCTACCTATCTGGCCCATGATAGGTGCCTGACATGAATTGTAAAAATGATCTGAGTGAAAAGTGTCTCTACATCCATAATGGTATACAAAGCCTGGCTGCATGATGGCACATGTAAGGGCCATTTGTGATCCCAGCCCAAGTTTTGGGTTTGGGTAGGGGGATATGTGCCTTCAAGGAGTCTGGAAGTAGCACCCTAAAAACCAATTTTTGCCGAAAAAGATACCCATAGCTATACTAGAAATGCAGAATTGAGTTAATTGTTAAATTTGTTATTTTTCCTCCAAATTTTGGCTTTTTAGCCAATTTGGAAAAAAATTTGGCTTCGGATTGAGAAATTGACTATTATCCAACAAATTTTTAGGAAATTTTGGCTTCGATTGAGGACATTTGGACTATTTCCAACAAATTTGGAAAAAAAATGCCCCATTGCGACCACCAAAATTGGCATGAAAATGGGGGGGGTGGTAATTGGGGTAATGATAATTACCAGAAGGCTGGAAAATGAGACCAGGTTGTTGGCACATCCCTGTATTGTGGTGAATCCCCCTAGTCCAAGCCTTGTCCCCCAAAAACTCCCTAACTAGATTTTTAGTATTAGTTGGATGGACTGTTAGCTTTAGTATGCCTGGGTGCCTCGTTAAAACGCACTGGCACATTTTCACAAAATTATGAAATTTTCTTCCTTCCTTTTTCCTTTTCTTCAATTTTCTCTCAAATTATAGTCTTGCCATTGGAGAACAGAGATATATTTTACACATAAAAAATAACATACCCAAAACCAGATAGGGACATTGGCTATGAGGAAACAGATATCCATGTAATTTGTAGGCCAACGTTTTTTAAGTTTTCCATACTTTAATCAACAAATGTGTATATTTAACATGAATATTTTGACTCGTTACTCCCACTTTATTAAAAAACCACAAGGTTTTTAGACCCCGGTCAACAGTGTGCATAGGGGGTGGAACATGCATACGGCATTTTTGTTGTGTTAACCGCCATTTTCTTCGTCTGCTGAATTTCGCGTCGGCGGCGACGTTTATATTACAAATCTTCGTTAACCCATAAGGAAGCTGAGTTGGTCTAATCATTTCGGGTGAGGGGCTTTGTTGTATCAAAAGGCTTTACACCATGTCAATAAATATCGATTTTGAAAAGCTTTGAAAGTGGGCACAGCTATTTTTCAAATGTCCAGTGTCTCTTTTACAATTCAGAGTGTGGCAGACGTTGATAGTCTCTGTGAAAGAAATTGCAATACTTGATTTTTTTTGTCCATAATTGGGCAGAAATTATAGGACAGTGACCTCGGGACACTAAACCACAAACAAAACATTTGCTCATTGGTGTTCACAGCACAAAATATTTCACCCGAAATAAGATTCAAATTATATTAGCTAAACAAAATACAGATTAATGTTTTGAACTATGGTATGTTTACCGAGTTCGCAGTTGGAGTTAATACCAATCCGAGACCACCCGACTATATCATTTTCACTTTGTTAGTCCAGGACATAATCAATTTCCCCCCCCCATATTCTCGGCAGCCACTGATAGGCATAGTCCTAAATGGTGTGCTTGATCGAACGCTTGAAATTGAGAGGAAGGGGAGAAACCACCGGTGGCAAAGACCAGGGTATTGTCACGTATGTCATCTTATCTCATCTCTTGGTCAGATGCTTGGAGTCTAATTCTTCTAAGGAACAGCAGCGTAACTCCTTAACAAGTGTTCAATCGAAGAGATCAGCCCAAGGCAGTAGAATTTTGATAGGTAAAAAAATATGAAATGTGAGACCCAAGTGTGATCCTTACCTCATGCCGGAGGCGGGGCCCTGGGGCTGGTCCTCCTTGTGAAAGGTTCTTGGATGAAGTGCACAGCCTAATAGGAAAGAGGAGAGAATGGCTCCAGGTAATGCCAGCGGCATTCTGGGAGGGATTTGTAATATATTTCCGAGGGGAGATCAAGGTTTTGTATTCTGCTGGTGTCGACCCATGCATTTATTTTGCATTGTGAAAAATTGAATCGTACAGGTAGGTTGTACTCACAATTTGTGGCTGGACCCGACGAGATGGATCCAAATTTGACACTCCAGGATGAAACAAGGGGCAGAGCCGAGTCTTATTTGTTCTGTGCAGATCCTCCACATCGGCCAGCTCATTTTTGCATAATTAGTCCATTATTGCTAAAACAACAAATTAACCTGTGTGAAGGCAATGGAAATTTTAAAAAAAGAATTTATTACAGGCAAATTGTAATCGAGCGAACAGGCGCACGCTTAACATGCCTCAGGTTGAGGGCGTTACGAGAGTGCTTCAAAAATTACCACTTCACCAATGGCATCCAACCACTGGCGGTCTCATCTCATTCCACGCGTCCAAACGGTCTTGGACAACTCGCACAAAAAAAAAACCATGCAACTGACAGCCAGAGGGAGAAATAGTGCCACCGGCTAAGAGCAAGTTTCAAGGGGGTATGTCGATACGTCCTATCTCGTCATCTATATGATGACATGTAGTACCAAGGCGTGTAAGAAAACAAATACACCTTTGAAATGTAAGAATAGATGCCTC
Organism: Ophioderma brevispina; assembly: GCA_023653785.1. Taxonomy (NCBI): domain Eukaryota; kingdom Metazoa; phylum Echinodermata; class Ophiuroidea; order Amphilepidida; family Ophiodermatidae; genus Ophioderma; species Ophioderma brevispina. The sequence continues at coordinate 13,421 of JAMKCH010085699.1, read as the reverse complement.
TTGGGGGAAAAAAATGCATACCGGAGTCATCCTGGGTAAGTTTTTCTGGGTCATTTTCACTGGTCTTTATAACTGGGTCAATTATTTTCCAATTTGTTCTTTCTGTGTGTCTTCTCGTTGTTTGTCATCCAAAAAAGCAATTGGGAAATGGATGTTAGGGGCCTGGTATTTGTTCACAGGCTTAGGCATGCAGGACGGATCAGTACACAAACATGGAACGACATCCCGCCTTGGTATTAGGGAATCATTGAAACATTATATTTGCAAACTAGAGAGAGAGAGAACAATTGTGGGCAGGTAGTTGACGAAGCTGGAGGGAGAAAACTTACGAGAGGCAATCAAAAAGGGAATTAGATAAGAAATTTTCTGGTGATAGAATCAAGCGAAGAACATTTCAGGTTGGGAGGAGAAAGTGTTCTTTATCTTTTTTTTCTCTCACCTAAGCAAATAGGTTTTGGAGGATTTTTTATAGCATGCTTTTTTTTAATGCTCAACACTGCAAACAATTTGTGGTCAGAACACTGTGAATTACAATTATTCATACACCAGGGACACAGTTCAGTAGAGTATAATTGTAAATGCATTGACAACAAAGTGATTTTTTGATCGTGTGTGTTTTGGGTATCATACATTATACCCCAAAACAAAGGGGGGTGGAACTTCTACATACACTAGTGAATGAAGAGCAGGGGCGGCGCCAGGGGGGTGCCCCCGCAGGGGGGGCACCGCCCCCTGAGATTTTCAAATTTAGGAAAATCAGGGTTTTTGTGCAAAAATTGGGTTTTAACCAAAATGAGTTCATTTTGTACTGTTTCAGCCCCCTATTATGTTTCTCCCCTCCTATGATTTTAACCTGGCCCCGCCCCTGAATGAAACTGCCTACGCTGAACGTGCCATGGGGAATTGAGGTTTTCAGATATAACCATTTTGAACTCAGGGCCTGTTGGTGGGGTTTTTGTTAGTGGGAGAAGGCTATAATACAATTCTATCCTTGAACCTACCCTGCTTTTGATGTGGTCGTGTATTTGGGGTTCTGTCAAAGACTCGGGGGCATACGAGCTTTTTTATGTATAGTTTTTACCTACAATAGTACTACAGTATACTACAATAAAGGCTGTGTGTGACCGCAACTTAAGACGATACATGTCCGTTTGTTGTACCATATACTGTCCGTAATAACTTAACGATGATCATTTCCGTCGTTGGGGTGCCCTTTCCTACATGGTACTACACTGGGTCGTAATTTACTGGACAACAATCTCCGTGTGAGGACCACCACCGCATTTTGTAGTTTACTACCATGCTTACTCACTTAACCGCGTTGTTGACCTCGTGCTCCGTGTCTCCAGAAATGTCTCCAGACACGAATTATCAATAATCTCACCATGTTACCGGGAACCAGTCGTATACTTATTACAGTAGTACCACAATAAGAATATTACAACACAACAACAAAATATTGGCTTCGTGTGACTGCGATCAAAATGGAAATGGGATCATATACTAAGTTTAATTTTTTTCTGCTTAATTTCTCAATAATTGATTTCGTGATTCCATGGAACTAATTCCAACACTGTGCCGTCCAATGAGATAAGTACCGGGTATTGTAAGAGTGTGTCTTGTGTTTGATACAACCCACCATTTTCCCTTAGAACTCTTATCTTTGACATTTGTTGCTACCAAAAGTTGACTAACAACTATTGCATGCAACTTATTGATTCTTACAAAGTTTTAACTCAAGTTTGTAATAATTTTCAAGTGAATGGCCTCTCCTCCTAGACTATAGTAAGATCATTTGAAATTGCAAATTCTGTCCACAGTAAAGAGTGTTAGCCAACTTGACTTCTATGATCTTTACTATACCTTGATCAACAGTTTGTAAAATGTAATCCCTTAGAATTTTAACCAAAAGTTAAACCACCATAATTCTGTGGATCAGATAATCAATGCTCTTGATGATGGGCCTCCAAGGGATAGCAGACGCTGCCATGTCGTATGCCCTCACAATCATAAGTTTATCTTATTACTTCGTTGTTACTATTTTTATAATTGACTCAAAAATAACATTCTTTAGGGGCTAAAACTTGCTTTGGAGGACAAATTTTGTATAATGTTCTAGATATATGGGTTTACATTTGGGGGGTAGGCCAAAACTGTCATGAAAAATGAGATCACACATTGAGGATACCTTTTATAGTATGTTTCCCCCACTCCGGTAATTGCACAATTGGATCTTCATAAGCGCCCTCTTTTGCTAATGGAATTGATATAGGCTTTACCCAAACTGGGCACGTTTTTCACCCTATTGTTTTTGTTTGTTTTTTTCATCAAGTTAATTTTTCAACATTTTCAAACTCTGAGTTGTTCCTTTCATAGAATCTGACATAAATATATTTTTTTTGTGAGTTGTTATTTTTCACATTTCCATATCCCATTCAAAAATTCACCAAAATAAAAAACTCACAAAAAACAGTATAATAACAAATCTACTCCTTGGGGTGCGCACCATATGCATGTGCACTGTGTTCAACTATGTGTAATGGTACGGTGTGACCCAAATAAGGTGTAAACCTGGATTTCTGTTATTAGGATAAACAACTAACCAAAACATTCCTTGCTCTTTTAGTTCTTGTCTAACTGTAATATTGTATTCCACGTAACACTAAACTTTAATATCAAGGGGGAGGCCAAAAACAACACTGCCGCTACATAGTAATTAAGCCCTCCTAAAGAAATCAATAATATGTATTATAATTTGATAAAAGATGAGTGGGAATTACGCATATTTCTTGTGGCTCAACTGGTTGTGTTTGAACTCATCTGGAGCAAGGGAATTTGTTGAAACACTACTGATAACATCGCCATCGAAAAAATCTTAAGCAAATTACCGCAGGCATGCGGTAGTAAGAGATAATAACGCACTTATGTACTACTACGGAACTCTACGCACAAGCATAACAAATGTAACGTGATTACGAATCATAAATTATCATGTATAAGCGGTGCTATGATTTGATAACCGGCGGGAGGGGGAAACCATTTTTCCCTGGGGAGGTTACATTATAAAAAATCATTGTGGTGGAATGTGTTGAAAGTTTGACGACCCATTTTCAGCTCAGAATTGAGGCTGAATATGGGGGCAAATTGCTCATTTTGGTACAAAATTGATTCAATGATTGAGATAGAAATACAGAACTCGCATGCATGCATGCAACATACATATATGCATGCATGCATGCATGCATGCATGCATGCATGCATGCATACATACATACATACATACATACATACATACATACATACATACATACATACATACATACATACATACATACATACATACATACACACACATACACACACATACACCCTCACACACACACACACACACACACACACACACCCTCACACACACACACACACATACACACACGCATGCATGCATGCATGCATGCATCATACATACATATACACATACATACATACATACATGCATGCATGCATGCATGCATGCATGCAGCAATAATTGTGACAATTGTTTGAAAATTACATTTTACAAGTTATTCCAATTTGTTTTCTGTCACTTCTAGAGATTTTCTGGTAAGCTGTGCTCCCAATAACTGCTGTTTTTTTCTGTGCCCTGCATACATTTGCATGCAGTATAATTTCTAGTAATATTTGTATGTTTTACATAAATTCTTCCATGAGTTGGAAATCGACAAAACTTTCCCAACATAACAGGTAACCTCTCTATTTCATTAGTACACCCCTTATAGACAGAGCACTTATTCCAAAAAGTAACATTTTGTCTATATATAAAAAGTGTTGATTTTAGGCATTCAGACACCCACTTTTCTTGTCTTTTTTCTTCTTTGTTCATTACCTTTTTCTTTCCCACAGTTTTCCTTTCTTTACCTTCCTTGTTTCATTTTTCTTTTATTCCTTTTTGTGTCATCAGCAATAGTGCAGGGAGGCGCATACTACTGTATAAGTGGAAATAAAATGCGAAAATAAAAACTAAAAAAAAACAAACTTTCCAATAGATTTGTATTGCATTGATGTCAATACCGTGAAATTAAATTCTCACGCATTTGGTAAAGCGCAAAATCGCAAAAATATCTGTACACGGAAATTTCCACTTATACAGTAATCTAAATTCTGTATGTCCATCAGTGTGTATGTATTATGTATGTGTGTGTAAGTTTCGGTTAACCTTTTTCAAATAGCTTGTGCATGGGCAAACTCCAATTGCCACCAAACTCTGGTCATAGGTGCACCATAGACACTTGCATGTCATGGTAGGATTAAAAGTCACAAAGGTCAAAGGTCATTAGGGGTCAACTTGTGCAGGGTGTGATGGAAAGGTGGATCATGAAAGCAGGGGACACTAGAGGTTCAAGAACCGCCTTTCAGTGTTTCCATTCTGTTTTCATTTCCTCCCTCTTTTTTTCCTTCCTCTTTTTTCCTTTCTTTTCCTTTCTTGGAGTTTATTCCTCCATGTAATATTTTAAGACTTGTTGGGAGGAATCGTCTCCACAAATTCTCCTTCAATTCTCCCTTCACGCATCTTGAATTTTAAACAAACAGTCTTGATAGTGAGATGCTTTAACATCATTGATCATAAAAACTGACAATAATTATTTGATCCAAAAAAAGCCAACCTATCGAAGCTTTTTTCTTCTTTTTTTTCCTGCCTGAGGCGGAAGCCTACCTATCCAAATGTTATTGGAACAGCAAGGGAACCAAAAATAACATTCACACAATGTAATTATCGTGATTATTTAGCGGAATAATTTATAAAATGTGTGGTAATTTGATAAAAGATGGTCTAGGGGAATTGTGTTTCCCATGGTTGTGTATCCCTCGATGCATTCTTGTCTGCTTTGAATTATGTACCTTTGCTTTACAAATTGAATTCTAGGACGACTTATTAACAAACGAGAAGTATTTTTTTTAGGTAAGGTTAGAAATGGGCATTTAGAAGAGGGTGCAAATGTGTGTGCACATGCATGCAAGTGTCTATATTGTGTACAAGGTGTAATGTGTGAGTGCATGTGCTTGTGTGTTTGTATATGTATGTGTGTGTTTGTGTAGTGTGTACGTTTGTTTGTATGTGGGCACTGTGAACAATTTAGGGGTAGGTGTGTGTGTTTGTGTGTGTGTGCGTGTGTGTGTGTGTATGTACGTGTATGTATGCTTATGTGTATGTAATGTATAATCAACATGTATTAAATTATGCTCTGTTTTCGTTGGTCTTTATCAATGTAAGCTCTTGGAATACTTTACCAAACAATGGAATAAATAAAATGAGCTCTGTAAATATTGAAGTGAGTTTTTGAAAGCAAAATCTACAACACATGTAATCATTTGATAAAAGATGTGAGTAGTGTTGTTTTTGGAAGATGCGTGCAATTGGGGAAGCAAGTGACATTAATTAAGTATAAGACTTTAAATCCCAGAACTTTCAATTAGGAATTGGTGAAGACAGAGTAAATAGCTCAATATAACCAAACAAAACTGTCATAAGGCGGAGAGGGAGAGAGTTGAGGAGAGAGAGGAGAGAGAGGAGAGAGAGGAGATTGGTTAAAATTTTTGGAAGAATCAATCATTAACCATTAAGCAATCAGATTACACAGTCAAATTCCGACTCACGTTTAACCCTGACTTAGGCTACTTCTCCATGTGTATCTTAGCTCTACTCCCGGGGTACCACCTTGATTGCATTATTATGCGTACGCACCTACAACTAGTACTGTGTCAGTACACAAGCCACTCTGTGATGGATAGCAGCTATGTTTACTTACAGTACCATCCTATAGTGCCTCTGCAGTTGCCTGCTAAGGTGACTGACAGGTACCCATGGGTAGCTAAACCAGTAGTGGAGTACCACTGCAGCTACTGCACGGGAGTACCTTCACAGGGTACTCCCTACCAGCTGCCTAGTAGGCAGCACTTTGGACAATAGAGGGCTTCCAACCATTCCATTGTTTGTTTACGACTTCCTGACATTTTCAAGCTTAGTAACATCTATATTTGCGTTTGATCATCACCAAAAAACCCCTATATATGCATTTTTTGTGTAAAAACATACAACATAGTGACCAAAATTTAAGTTAATGGATTCAAATACTACAATAATCACGGAGACCGAGCTCAAGGCTCATTTGCATGGAGTACCCATGCAGGTACTCTCACTGGTGTGACCTAGTGGTTAAGCTACTGGGTGTGTACCTAGGTGTATGATTACCCCCACTTTGCGGCCGCGATGTGGTAACCCATGCGGGTGGGTACTCCGTGGCTACTTAACAGGTAGTTCAAAGGTACTCCCATGAAACTAAATTGGTTTGTGTACATCAAACGGAAACCTGTTAGGGTGAGGAGGGGACATAGTTACGGCGGTTTTGCACTTCTTTTGAAAATCCAACAACCACTACCATCATGCAACAGTCCTTCTTCCCGGAGGTTTTTGATATGTGGAACAGATTAATTGTGGAGGTGGCAGATATCAACTGTAATGAAAACCAATTTAAGACTAAGCTTAAGGATGTTAGTGGCTTGAAAGCCTTTATCTATCATTTTTGACCTGACCATATGCACCACTCTCATCAATCTTTAGTTATACACCCATAGCGGATGGTCTCAAAGGATGATGTAACGAGGTAATGAAGGAGGGGATAGATGAGAGTAAGGAGGAAGGTGGAAAGAAAGTGGGATAGTGGCAGCAGAAGACTAGCAGAAGCATCAAAATTTGTGGGGATATCTATATATTACATGTGTCCTATAAGGAGCTCTTCACAAACTTTATCCCCCTGCTTCCGCTGCCTTCGGAATGATGAGAGCGGGAGAGATGATGGAGAGAAGGGAGAGGGAGGGAGAAGATAACAGGAATAATTAAAATGTACTTCAGTCTAAATTATTGTCATTTTCAGTACATGTTAGATCAGGGCAAATATATGATGTGAGCTTTGGCCCTCAAAGATGCATACAATGTCACCAATTTGGTTTTTGTGACCTCTCAACCTTCAACAATATACCTTAAAATTCAATAATTTTGCCACATATGTGGGTCCACTTTCCCATCATTTGGTAGTGTTTAAGTTAGGAACCCCCACACCTCCCAAGAACTGCCAAAAATGTAAAATTCCATACATGGACAATTTCCACGACAACTGTCTCAAATAACAACACTCAATACAGCGATGATCAAATTGATCTTATGAACACAGGAAGTATGGGAAAATACGCAGATAGTTGTGAAATGTATTCAAAATGCCCTCAAAAACATTTTCATTCCGGACCCCCGAGGCAAAACCATCTTGATGTAACCTGAAGGCAAGGTGCAGTGATACAACGAGTGAGCCAGCCAATCATCTCAGCTGCTGTGTATCGTGTCGCCATGGTTTGTGTTAGAAAGTTGTAAGCAGAATAGCTGCCTTTTGTCTATTACATGTCTGTCAAGTTCCATGTCTTGTGTTGGTAGTTACTGAGTTTTTACCCCTTTAAGGCTTTTTTTGTTAAAAAGTTTTTAAAAATGCATTTCATGACCATATTTGGAATCAAATGCATTCAAGTGAGTCCAAACAAGCCTAGTCTTAGGTCAGTGGTTGTTGAGAAGGCTTCCCAAATGATCTCTTGTGAAGCCTGAGTTCCTCAACAAGGGAATTGCTGCAAATTGGGTCTCATTTTCAGCCATCTGTAATTGACCCCCCACCCGCCCCTTTTTTTTGCTTTGCCAAGTTTTGGGATAGAAATGATCGTTTTTTTTTTTTGTTTGCAAAATTTTTTTCAAAAATTTGTTGGGAAATTAGTCCATTTCCTTAATCTGAAGCCGAAATGTCCAAATTTGCTAAAATCTGAAGCCAAAATTTTCCAAAAAAATGGCAAATTTGTATTGAATTTGGCCCCAAATCTGCATCTATGATAAAGCTATGGGTTTCTTTTTTGGCAAAAATTGCTATAGATAAGGGTCCTAGTATAGATATGGGTCTTACTCTTGGAAGCCACATACTTGGAGCTACTTGGGAAGCCTGGTGAAAATTTACTAGGGTTGAAAGAGTTAAATGGCTCTGGTGACATCATAAGGCATGGCTTAGTAAGAACTCTCACTAGAGCCACGGAATCTGTACCATGGACAACTTTTTCAGCCTTCAAATAATACACTTAAGATGTTGTAACACGCGGCAGCCATTTTTGATACAGCCACAGTGCGCTAACCCATCAGTATGTTTTTCTTACTGGAGGCGACAATACCCAATAGAGAGGGATGGACCGCATAGACAAATGGTGATATTTCACCTTCGCGGGTCACTCTTCTCGGCTATTACGTTTCCATTCAAAGTATCGTGTTTCTACTTCTAATGTCTGTCACGGTTGCAGTTTGAAAATCATCAAATTTGGACTCTCTAGAAATAAATTGTAACATTCATATGTGTGTTTTGTTGCTGTAGTATCTTAATACTACAAAAAATGGAAGGTTAGATGTAGATGTGGGTAATTTTTATGTATATACAGTTGAGGAAGGGTACTGTTTGGGCATTTGTGGGAGAGAGAGTTAAGGTTACAGAATAGGCTAAGTAAACATAATTTCAATTCATTGGTGCACTTTTTGGGGATTTTTGATTGGTTAATTACATGCACATATGCACTGAATATCCAATAAGCGAAATCAGCATTACAAATTTGTGATGCATTGTGGGTAATATCACGCCGACCACGGGTGTCCTAAAATCTTGAAACACTATGAGGTTGCTGTAGTTTTCCAATGCGATGAACTCTGACGTTACCACAAAAAAGTCCTTGCTATTGAGTTTTGTGTGCTGTTTGGTCTTTACCTTTGTCACATTTGTATATAATGGCAAAAAATATTTTGCTTCAATTAGAATGATTAATGTGGTAAAAGACAGGGAAAATTAAATGAATTCATGTAGCGCCTAAATTCGTCACACTGGAGAACTACAGCAACCTTGTCGTACCGATCATGTTGAGGAATCCTGACCTCGTGACATATCGCATGCGCAGTCAGCCGGAAGTCATAATGCTGATTTGGTGTATTATAATAAAGGTTCTAAATGTTTTAAGGTCATTCTTCTTCAGTGGTATGACCATTCTTTACAATGCATCTGATTGGCTCAATAAATGATATATCTTTCTGTTGTAGCCAATCGGGCGGTAGTTCTCATATGGGGATAGAAGTGTCTTGGTGCTTTCTTTCTCCTCGTCTGTTGTCATTGTTGTCCAAAATTCAAGTACTCTCAAACTAAAAACTTCCATTTGCATTTTGATTTGAGTCAAACTCAAGCTCCTAGGCTCATTTGTAAATTCCTTTGTGTGGTGTTAGTTGCAGGCCTGTAGAGAGAAATAAAGACAGCTAAAATTTGGTCACTCTTTTATAATAGTCAGGGTGTGTGTAGAGGGAGAGGAGGGAAAGGGGAGAGATGAAGAGAGAGAAGAAAGCAGGGAGATAGAAAAGGGAGAGAGGGAGAAGAAAGTGGGAGAGGGGGAGCAGAAGGTAGAGAGAATAGGGAAAGAAAGAGGGGAGTGCTGGGGAGAGAGGAGAGGGAAGGAGAACAAGAAGAAAGTGAGAATAGGGGAGAGAGGGAGAAGAAAGAGGATGAGAGTGGAGAGGGAGAAGAGAGTGAGAAGAAAAGAAAAGAAAGAGAAGAGTGGGAGGAAGAAGAAAGAGAGAGAGTGCAAGGAACTGATACAATTTTTTCCCACAAAAAATAACTAATTCTCACGATTTTGAATGTCAGGGGAATTATTTTCCTGATTTTCAAAAATAACATTGAGAAAGAAGCATGTGGATTGCAAATAAAATTTGGAAACTAAAATTGTAATCTGAATTGGAATCCTGATGTATCATACAAAGTAATTAACCAATCAGCAGACATTATAAGAAAAACCTAATGTGCATGCAGACATATAAAAGGTCTATTTTGATTGGTTACTTAACAGGTTATATCATTTAATGAGCCAATCAGAGATTATGTAAGAACTAAGAAACATGGTAGACCTCAGAGGGTTAAAGACCATTTTCGTCTGTAGGTGTTGCAGAAAAATGACTGGTGGGAGAAAATGTCATAATCATCTCCTAACCAAAATACAAAAGAGCCAGGGGCTTCTATGGTGACTCCATGTGGCCCTGCAGCCTTGAACTAGGAGTTGTTAAAATATTGAAAGTACCGTACCAGCGACGGGTATTAGAAGTGAGATATGGAAACAATAAAAAATGAAAAATAGAAATGTAATCTATCAAAAAAGTATTATTTTGTATCGTTTTTGCTCGGGAGACACTGAGTCTCCTCTCACGTTGCGAGGATGTGCTGTTTCCATGGAAACCGAGACATGGCTGAGCTGAAATTGAGCAATTCATAATTTCTTTATATTGAAAACATTGTGAATCATAAATTATTTTTTTATGATTCAGTACCATGTTTGTCCACGAATTGATTTGATGAAATTTTCAACGTTAGCTATAAAAAAAGAACAATTGTGGTCGAATGTGCACTTTGTTGTGCTATCTCTGCACTTGAGTAATTGCTACGATTTGACCAAAATACATATTCCTGCCCGAAGAAGGACAAAAAGAGAAGATAGATGAGGCTGCATCATTTTTCAGCCTCCGTCCCCCCTCGGGCATCTGTATTATATTCCTGACAGTTCTGCTATTTTTCGACATAATATTTGCATAGTTGTCTCCAATTTTCTAATTTCCTGAGGAACACGGATTTAGCCAGGATGATAAATTTAGCAACTTAACGCGTAATGAAGATTTTTTGGGTGCACCATCGGTAGACACGACTTAACTGTTTTTTTTTTTTTTTTTTTTGCATTCTTGATGAATATGCCCCGTGGGAGCATGCATGGTAAGGAATTTCAAATGAAGTGGCAATATGTTGTTTTTAGAATCCTGCGGGAGTGTCCTCATTTTTTTCGTAATTAAAAATACACACTTGGAAGGGTGGTTTGTGAAGGGAGTGGTTGTCGATGAGGTATAGGCTTGGGCAATTCTTGCTATTTAAATCGCTAATCACGTTTTTTCACTTAGCAGAAATCTATGCTCTTGTGTACAGCACAATCGTATGTATTTAAGATTTTGAATGATCTCAGATTTGGTCTATTTTCTGCGTGGTTTTGAACATTGTTCTAAAGGACTTTTCTGAAAATATGATTCAAATCTTCAGGGCAATTTATCAAAGTCTTTAAGCAACTTATTTTTATGGCAGGAAATGCTCACTTATGAACAAGAGTGTGTGTGTGTGTGTTTTTTTTTTTTTTGAGGCAATAATTTATTTGTGAATTTCATTAACCTAATAGGTTCACAACACTTTGCAAATCTATTTTCTTCACACCAAACTCGAATACATTTCTTGTCAAATGAAATTTTACTTTAACCTTTATGGTAATATGGATAGATTTTACAAAGGGGTGGAACCTGATATATTGCAAACAAGATTTCACATGCTGAAATTTTTTGATCTTTTCCCCAAGTGACACAGGTTCTCAGTGCGGCATTCCTGTTAAATGTCATTGAGCCCAGATATCCTAAAACAATTTGACTTTGCATTTAGACAATCAGAACACAGACAATGCAAACACCACAGCACACACCTGCTGGCTGACAATGGTCACTCAGAACCCAGACAATGCAAACATTCCCCATCACACCTTCTACTACCTGACAATAGTCACTATGAATGCCAATGCCTTATTAACATATTATTTAATTTATTTGAGCAATATTTTTCATCCAATCAATGAAGACATAAAGAGTATTATAAATGTGGTTGGAGTATTTGGGGCAAACCCTACCACTAGCAACACATTGGTTACAAAATATGTTAATATATCCCTATTTATGTTATTGTTGGCCCTTGCTGTAATTTATACTCTCCGTCATAATTTCCTTTTCTCTGAGGTCAGGACTACGCCAGCATTTTCCCCAGCCAGACAAATGGCAATGACAACGCGTAAACTAAAATGTCAAAAGGAATACAAAGACTAGTTTCGCGAGTTATGCGCAGCAACTTCACAACTTCACGCCGTATGTAGACCGCCTATTTCATAAATGAAGTTGTGACGGCAAGTAATTTAATTTGAGTGTGGTAGCTCCTGGGCAATTAAACTATGAAATTTCAGGAGTAAACTCAGCTTATACGGTACCAGCAGTAATTACGACCAAGCCTCATTTAGCCGAGTGTTTCTGGAATAGTGAGCTCATGACTGTAGATTTGAGGGAATTTATTTGTTGTGTGTGTGTGTGTGTGTGCACATGCATACACACACGTTTGGGGAGGATGTGTATGTGTTTCAAAGAGTGACATTAAAAAATAGCTCTTTCTTTGTCTCCTTGTGTCTCCATCTCTATATTGCTCTTTTTCCATCTCTGCTTTTTCTTTCTCTCTCTCTCCTTCTCCCTTCTCATCTTTCCATCACTGTCACTCTTGTATATCTGTAATTGTCTGTGTTTCTGTCTTCTTGTTTAAAAAAAAAAAAAAAAAAAACTGGGCAATTAAACTATGAAATTTCAGGAGTAAACTCAGCTTATACGGTACCAGCAGTAATTACGACCAAGCCTCATTTAGCCGAACGTTTACCCCAAACTTGGGAATTGAGCATTTTAGGTAACTATCGTTAGTTCTAGTTGACTATTTGTAATTAATACACAAAAAAGTTAAATTTCAAAATCTCTAAATGAGCCTTTAATTTCTCTGCTGTAATACAAACAATACAGAGATGGGTGTCCTATTAGCCGGAGTGTTTGTTGCAAGTGGTTGGAATATTTGCCCTAGACTGCTCTCACTTGGAAAGTCAGCTGCTTTATTGGGAAAAGGAAAGCAAGGATAAGAGAGGAAAGCAGTAGAAGGGAAGGAGGAAAGGAGCAAAAGGAAGAAGAGAAGAGGAAGATAGGAAGGAGCAAAAGGAAGAGAAGGGGAAAGTAAACAAGCAACCGCCAGGCACTGCGTCGTAATGACAAAATGCACTCCAACACGGCGATCTAGACTTGTGTGTTCGTTGGTGAGAGGATTGTGTAGGCATAATAATTTGGTTAGATATGGTGAACAATTTCTTGATAGGAAATATTGATATATTCCCAAGGCTGGGAAAATTATGCCCCCCCCCACAAACAACCGTGCTATGCCTCTGCCTCTTACATGCCTCGTTGCAGTGAAACCTAGTTATTCACACACACATACTTAACATACAGATATTTTAGTAAATACATAATTTAAAAGATACAGTACTACATTTTATAATATGCACAATGTTTAACACAGATCACTTTCGTGTGAGCAAGTATCTGTGTAAAGAGATTATTTTATTCTGCTTCCATATCATGCTAACATTTAGATGAAACCTCCCTGCCCTGCTCCGATGATGGCTAATGAGTAGGTAGCAAAATTTATTCAATGGTGAAGAGA